>VZUI01081484.1:0-100797 GCA_013401135.1 Cettia cetti | reverse complement strand
TATTTTATTTTATTTTATTTATTTTATTTTATTTTATTTTATTTTATTTTATTTTTATTTTTTAAATATTTTTTTTAATTTTTTTTTTTTTTTTTTTGTCCTCCTCCCCACTTTGACTTCTCTCCTTGTCCCTCATGTTTTCTATTAGCCTTTTTTTCCCCTAGGTCAACATCCTGTCTCTGGTTACTCCATAAGGTGTATCTCCCTAAGCCTGTGTGATCATTGAAGGGCAGAGTGTCCTGCAGGCTTAGCAGGCAGTGCTGTTTCTGACTAGTGAGTCGTCGTTGGCAGACTGATCATGGTGAAGACCAATAAGATATTAGAGAACAGGGAGATTAAGGGGGGGGGGGGGTAAAAAGGTTGCTCAGCAACAATGTGACATAAGCATGGTTGCAATCTATTTTTAAAGCAAGAAGGTTGCAAAAGACTATAGGAAATGTTCATTTTTTCAGAACCTTATTTGTATTGCTGGGATGAGAGTGGCCTGAAGGGAGGAAAGGCTGTACAGACTGGGCTAGTAGCTGTGCAGTGGTAATTGCCTCGTGGAACAGCCAGGAGTTGGCAGCACATTAAAAAGAACAGCCAAGTACAATGGTTATCCCACAATTTTTGAGGGAAAAGGCCATGGCTGTCACACAAGCAGATACAGTGGAGAAGCATAGCTGCAGGTGACATCCAGAAGTCACTTTTCTCCCATGCATCAGAAATGACTTTTTAAAAAAAAATCTTTAGCAAGTTTAAAACATATGAGTACAAATTTCCTTTGGCCAGCAAATATGTCTGCTAAACAAATTGCTCTGTGCCTGAGACAAAGGCATAAGCCTTTTTTCCAGTTTTTCTTTTCACATTCCTTCCTAATCCTCTAGGAACAATTTTGCCACATACATACCCCACCCTCCCTCTGATTTTATGTCCAGTGATCACAAAATTTGTCATGCTTTTCTAAAGGGACAGCCAGGAGGGAGTGTCAAGTCTAGCTGTCACAGTGCAAAGATCACAAGTTTGATTAGCTGGAGTCCTGAAATCAGAGTGAAACATGCCAGTTTATGGCTTCCTCAGATGAGGATCATTTATCTTTTTGGGAACAGTTGCATTGCAAATAATTATCATAGCCTATACCTATCATAGCATGTCTCTTGATAATTCTGGCATCAGACAGAAAAGCAAAATGGTAAGGTGGGAAGAAAGGAGAAAAATTTAGAAGCAGAAGTGGCACGAATTAAAAATAAAAATTTAAATTTATTATAAAACTTTTAAAACTTCTTGAGGGGTTAGAGAGAATAACTTAGCCCAGTGGCAGTATCTCTTTATCAATCCTTTCATCACTAGAAACTCTATTAACAAGTTCCCCTCAAACTACTTCATAATTTTCAATTAAAGGTGGCTCTATAAAAATTATATTAAAACCTTATCCTATGGCCCATTTTAAAATGTTTTTATTGGCTTTTGAGGCTTTCTTTCTTGTTTCTTAGTCTTTAATTTTATAATAATGATAAATATAGACTTTGAAATATCTGCTTTTGAAGTCTACAGCTCACATGAAGAGTTGAAAATGTTATTATTAGATAATTTGGTGCTTTTCCTATATATATTTTCCTCTTCTCATTGTCTTCTTTTTGCACATCTCATTCTGAGAAGGCTTAATAAAAATTTTTGAGGCACCAATTGTGAACTCCATGCAAGATATATACACAATTTACTTAATTTTAAAAAAATGTTTGCCTGTGGCAGATGCCCTCAATCAAATGAACCTGTCTGTGTAAAACATTTTGCATGCATTTTTAATGTACCTGAAGCAGGAAGAGTACTTGTCTCTTGAGATGATTTTTGAATTTTTCCTCTGGCTTAGTTTTTATGAATGCCTTTTCAATATTAACACATTTAAGCAATATAACCCTACTCAATTGCAACTTACTGCCATTCCACACAAATTTGTACTCCATCTCAATTTTGCTGATTATTATTTACTTTGAATCAAACAAAACATCCTACCAGTTGGAGAGTTAGTTTTTGTAATGGCATCCCATATAATTTGTTTCCCTTAAACAATATTTTGTAAATATTGACCCTTGACCTGCTATGGTATGAATTGATGCATTACTGTGTTTATGTGCCTGAGAATGTGATTTTGCATGTGCATTTGGGAACCTGGATTCAGAAACTAGTCCTTTTGTTTCAAGTAACAATGATATATATAAAACAACTGTAATATTCTTATTTTGTCCCTTGCCTAGCTGTTTTCTTTATATTCTAACATTTGCTGCCATCATGTGGTACACAGAGAAAGGCACACAAACAAATGATAAAGTACATAAATGGGGAGTGTTTAAATATACAGAATGAAGGAATCTGTAGAGGTCTTGAGAGTAGAAAACACAAGCAATCTTTTCTTGATGCTAGTTTGAGCAGTGTAGTGTGCATCTCTTTCTCACATATATCTAAAGGAAGGACTATGTATCACAGCAAGAATAAAGAAAAGTTTTAGGTAGTTCCACTGAAGGTGCTAAGGAAATCTGAGGTTTGGATTTTTTAAAACTGATAATTCTTCTTTAAGGAAGAAAAAAAAAATTCAAACACCTTTCCTCCTTACTGCTTAGCTACTGCATTGGAAATTTCTTTAAGAGCTGTCAAGTGCCAGATGCTCAAAAAAATTGTTAGCAGTGCTACAAAGAAGGAAGCTTCATTCAAAGGCTTATAAGGAAAGCTGGCTTCTCGTACTGGTTTGATCTACAGTGATGAGGAAGACCTAGAGCCACTTTTTGTGACACCCAGAGAAAGAGGGTATGGTTTAGATTAGCTGGTGTCTTACTGGCTCATGATCTTGCATTGATTGTGTAAGATCCATCAGATATGTCAGACACTCTGCATCTTTTTCTTGTAGGATTGCTACCTTTGAGAGTTAGATGGGTATTCATTAGCAAGATGAAGATGAGAAACATTTTCATATTGTTCCTAACAATTAAGTTCACCCAGAATCTGAGACATGTTCCTGATGAATGGTTTGGGTCTTTCTTGTGGAGGGTCTTGCTTCCAATAAATCAGTATAGTCTGATAAAAGACCTTCAGATCAGCTGTAAAGGTAGTGTCTATATTCCTTTATAAAAATAAAGATGGTAAGTGCCACAGTCATATGTGGTACTTGCCATCTGAAACACAGTAAAAGCCTTGGAGATAAATTGAAATGCCTATTACTTTTGTACCTTTTTGCACCCTCTGAGAGTCTAGCCTTCAGATAGATTGGACCAGCCTGGACAGGACTTCCAGAGGTTTCTCGCATACTACAGAGATCAAAGAACCTCTTCATTACTCCTGGGTCATCTTATAAATAAGTCAGCATTCCCCAGTCCTCTAAAGCATTTTGAGGCTATTAAATAGGGGATTAATATGGGCTCACACTGAATGATTTATATATGAAAAGTGAGATCAAGTGTCACTTTGATCTGGAGGTTGACAAAAAATCCAAAATGCACGAATAGTGCTATAGTGCTGTTCTTAATTTAGGTAATCAAGGTGGCATTTTGTTGCCTCTCCTATGGAAGACATACTTAGTTGTGTACAGAAGAGTGAAATCTTGTAGAACTGGGCCTAAGAATGGGAGGAAATGGGGCTACATTTGAGTGTAGAACTGCCTGGCTCTACCTCCCAAGTTTGTTACTTGGCATTGGTATTTTTTGATGAGATTTGTCCCCTTAAACTACTTGGCAATCTAGGTTTTTATTATTGCTATTTCCTTCTTGCCTTTTCAAGGAGTGAGAGATTGTGAGGTGTGTCAGTTTTTTTTGCAAAAATGAGGGAAAGTATTTCCCCTTTGCCACAAGAAATGAGAACTGGAAATGTAGCTATTCTCCAGTGAGGGCTGTTACAGGTACTTTTTGCTTCTGAACTCAATGGAAAGTCATATGACATGTCTGGAAAAGGTTTGGTCTTTCCATTCTTCTAGGTGAGAAGGATGGAGAACAGAACTGATATTAGATCTAGCAAAGACTTGGTGATGCTGTAAATCTTAACAGTCCTGCAGAAAACCAAAGGCAGTGAGACAGCTCAGTGAGTGCCAGCTCTCTAAGCAAAGAGAGGAGTAAAAGCATTCCAAGAGCAAATTCCCCTGGAAATCATTTCAAAGCATATTAAGGATGAGAGGGTGATTGGGAGTAGTTAGCATGGATTTATGAAAGGCAAATCATGTTTGACCAACTGGGTAAGTTCCTAAGATGAGATGACTGGCTCAGCAGATGTGGCTAGAGGAGCAGATGATGCTTATCCTGATTTTAACAAGGCTTTTGGAACTGTCTCTTCTAATGTCCTCATTGACAGGCTGATGAAGTACAAGTTAGGTAAGTGGACAGTGAGGTGGACTGAAAACTGCTGATTTCCTGAGCTGATGAGTTGTGACCAGTGGAATGAAGTCCAGCTGAAGTTCAGTCACTGGGATTGACACTGAGACAAATACTATTTAACATCTTCATTAATGACCTGAGTGATGGGACAGTGTATCCTCAAGAAGTTTGCAAATGACACACAGCTGGGAGGAGTGGTTGATGCATCTGATGATTGTGCTGCAAGTCAGACAGCCTTGAGAGATGGATCAACAGGAAACTCATGAAGCTTGACACAGGCAGATGCAAAGGTCCTGAGCCCTGGATGAGCTCTCGTGTATCAGCACAGGCTGGGAATTGACTGGTCAGAATTTGTCTTTGTAGAAACAGACCTGTGTTTTGTGGTGAACGGCAAGATAGACATGAGACAGCAAGGCACGCTTGTGGCAAAGTCAGTCAGCAATTGCCTGGGCTGCATCAGGGGAAGCACTGTCCTTCCCCTCTACTCAGCACTGGTGAGACACATCTGGAGACCAAGCACAGTTCTGAGCTTGCCTCAAAGGCAAGCGGTGTGGACGTGCTTGCTTGTCCAGCAAAGGGTAATGCAGGTGGTTAAGGACTTGCTTGGAGCATTTGACATCTGAGAAGAGGCTGAACTGGGACTGTTCAGTCTACCAAACAGGAGACTCAGGCTACCCAGTTAATGTCTCTGCATTCCTGATGGAGTGGAGTAAAGAAGATTATTCTTAGTAGGGCCCACAAAAGGCATAAGAGGCAATGGGCACAAACTGAAAGACAGGAATTGTTTAAATGTTAAAAGAACTTTTTTTTTTTTTTTTTTTTTTTTTTTTTTTTTTTTTTTTTTTTAATTTAAGGGTGATTTAACACTGGTGCAAGTTGCCCAGAGAAGCTGTGCAGTCTCCTTTCCTGGACAAATAAAGGGCCTAGACACAGCCCTGAGAAACCTGCTGTAGCTGACCCTGCTTGAGCAGTGGGGGTTGGACTGGATTATCCAGAGGTTCTTTCCCATCACCAAGAAGATTCTGTGACTGCTGAGATGAGCAGCAGGAAAATACTATTAGACTAACTTTCTCCAAGAAAAAAAGAAAAAAGGAGTGAGGGATTTTATGCAGTGGAAGGCACTAGATATGGGGCTATTAAGAAACAGAGACTCTTGTTTGATGGGAGAATTTGCTTTAAACAGTGTCTTTTCATCCTAAAGCACATCTTGCTTTTTTGTACTTGCTGCAGGCTTTTCCTGCCACATTAGTAAAACAGGACCCACAGATCTCCCTTGGATCAGCAGCTCAGAGAGCTTCATAAGTTTGGTAGAAAGAGGATGCATAAAATATAAGTGTGAAGCATGCTAATATATCCTGCCACTTGTTCAAGGGTAATTTTTTTGTTTGAATTGGAATAGGCTGAAAGTGGGAAAACCTAATGGTCTGTGTGCAGGGACTTTGTGCAAAAGACTGAGGATTCCTAAAAATGGGGCGTGGGGTGTTCACTGTCAGTGGGCACCACAGACTGCTTCTGCCCAGCCCTGCAGAGCCATCAGTCCCTGCCCCAGCGATGCTGCAGCCTCAGCAGGACACATCTCCAGCTCCCCACAGCCCTGCCTGGCCTCAGCCCCACAAGCTGTCCCAACTGGGCCCTGTCCCAGCTGCCTGCACCTGGCTGGGGTGGTGGGACAGGCCCTGGTGGGCACACCCTGCCCTGACAGACCCCATGGGCAACGCCCACCTCCTGTAGCCCTGGTAACTGTTCCACCACCTTTCTAGAGATGCTCTGAAGCTGTTGTGTTCATTTAAAGTTAATGCCTCCGTGGGATTTCTCTGGAACCAAGGTCGTGGCCACAGCTCTGGCAGGCAGGCCGACACCAGCTCCCTGAGTCACAGCAGAGTCCTTGGGTGAAACCTTCTAAACTTTACCTATTCACATTGACTTTGAAAGACACCGTGCTGGAATCAAATTAGCAAATGTAATGTGGGTACCTGGAGAACTCTGTTCCTTTTATTTCTGTGACAGAGCCTTGCTATTAAAATAGAATAATAGATGTGCACTAGGTAGTGCATTAGGAGAAAAAACAATGGGTATTTTAACTTCTGAAAGGCTATAGATAGTGCATTAAATGGTGACTTTTTTTCTCGCTGACTTGGGTATCTTGTCATATGTTAATTAAATGCCTGGAAAAATCTTTAGGAGATAATAAGAAGATAATAGTGCATAGACTTTAATGTAAATTGGAAGCATTACGCTGTATATCTTCTTCTGTCTTACTTTTAATGCTCAGTAAGAATTCTTAGCTCAAACAATTGATCTTAATGTACTAAAAAGTAAGACAATTTAAAAGTAAATTAGAGAGTTGAAAAGCAAGTCTTTTGAATTCAAGTGATTTAGTCTGTCTTCATTGTTTGAACTCCCCATTTCCCACTTGTTTATGTATCATTTCAGAGTTTATATAAAGGCAATCCTTGTCCTAGCTCATACTGTCCCACTGGGAAAAAAATCAGATCTCTTATGTATTTCTTTGTTCCTCTTTCATGCCCCTTTTCCCTTCCCTTTTGGAAGTCTGCTTCCTGTGGTTTTGATCATGAGTGTAAAACTATAGTCTATGTGCATTCATGCACAGGCGTTGGAAGGATGTCTGCCATGGCCATAATGAACTGAATTCCGCTATCCTTGGCAGGAAGATGAGAGCGGGACACAGCTTCTGATTATCCTCATGGCCGTGCTGGCTGGAGTTTGTCATTGTAAAGGCTGACACTTGCATTCCAGCAGGGCTTGATCCTGTGAACCACACAAAGGAAGCTCACCATTCATCTTTGTCCTTCTCAACATTAACTGAAGTGAGTGTGCCTTGCTCTGAGGAAGAATACTGGGCACAGCTCTGCTGCCCCATCATTATTGTCTTATCTTTTAAGACTATAATATTTGTTTTATGTTAGATCTAGATAATTAAAAATATGTTTGGAGTGCATGCACAGTCTGGCCAATGCATTAATCGTATAAGGCACTTGCCATCTTAACGTCTTGTGTGGTACTCTGAAATCCTTCAGCAGAAGAATGCATTTCTCAAAACACAGGGGGTAAATTGGGGTTTCTTTTACTTGAATTCTGATGTCACTTCATTTCTTTCTTTCCCTTTCTTCCTTCTTCCTTTATTCCTGGAAAGGGAGACTTGACACTGCATTCCCAGCTGTTCAAACCATTCGGAGTAGAAGGCAGTCCTGGATTTCTGTTCGAGCTGCGGTGTCCTCAGTTAGAAAGGACCCTTCTAGTGGCTCCCAGGATGTTTCCTCATTGTTAGTGATTCACAAAGGGTACAGTAATGGCCCACTTGAAATACCAAACAATTTCCATGGCTGTTCAAAGTGCTGTTATTTACTGTATCAGAAGTAAAAATTATCAAAAGTGTAAAAAAAGTACTGTGTCAAAAGTAAAAATTTATTTTCATGATGTCCAGAAAGTGTTGCAACTTAGATCAGAAAACAGAGATCACAGGGATCCCCCTTTTCCTGCTTATAAAATAGTTATTTACTGCAACAGTTTCTATCTGTTTTCTGGTTTTGGCTTATAAATGAAGTAAAATAATGCTCCCTTAGTTTTGGAATATCACAGAAGCTGCTTTATTCTGTACAATAGCAGTGGTGGCTGCACCCAAAGAAAGATTTAAAGTTTGCCAGATTTTCTCGTTCATCTACAAATCTCTCCAAAGGTGCTGATGCTTGTCTGAGACTTTGGGGTAGTGGCTAAGGGTAAGATAAGCAAGAGAGACTTGTACTACTTAAATATTTGTGAGAAACCCATAGAAATTGCAAGTAATTTTGACTTCTATGTTCCCTTTTCAATCAAGATGTTCCATTGGTAGAAACACCAGCTTTGGCAACAGAGTTCCCTTTTCTGCCCCATTATCAGTGATTTTGGTGACACACTACACCAAGCAAGGGCTCTGTGTAGGCAGTTAAAAGCATAAGTCACAGTAGTTTTTCAGAAGACTGTACTTTAGGAGCTAAGAATTCTTCATTTTGATGTGCAGAGATTTTTTTTTTTCATTTTAAAAATACGTAACCATTAAACAAAATTAGTGCTTTCTGAAATTAATGCAGAGTGACATTAGTCTTTTCCTTTCCAGCTTGGTCATCAGCCATACTGTGATATTTAAGACAGCCTGAGCTCCCTTAGTGCTCAAATATCTGGAAACACAGCTTGCCAGTTTCCAGTTCAGGACATGTTTGTGTGCATGAGTAACTGTTTCCCTAACAAAAAAAAACCAAAAAACAAACCAACAAACAAACCCAAACAAACAAAAAAATTCACTGACAGTATATCTTTATTCTTCCTTTCCTGGCATTTAAATAATCTTGTCATCAGATTAATGGGCCCACTTTTTTTAACTGTGAGTTTTTAATGAGCTTCATTGTTTTCAACCAAATAGCTTTGTGTTAGAAATTGTAGCAGACAGAAAGATAGGTGAGAGGAGAGCACCCCGATCTTTTGGATCTCCTGTGCTGTTTTTATCTCACTGATAGATGGCAAAATTATAGCTGTGATTATATAGTATGTAGCATGTTTCATAAGAACAATGGACATAAAAAGTACAAAGTTAAATTTCACTAAATTTAACTTTTTTAAATTTCAGAAAATTCAGTTTCTACCTGCATAATTTTAGCTATTTAAGTTCTTAATTTACAGGACCTACATGAAAGGTCAATTCATTGCAATGTAGATCTTTGGAGTATTAAAGAACCCAAAGTAACGATATATGGAAATAAAAAAAAAAAATCAATCAAAACAAAGCCTGACAATTTACCCATTGTGAGGATTGTCAGGATAGTTTTTAGGATTTGGTGATAATTTGGCTGGGTTACAATGTGTTGAGACCATCAGCCTGTCTCCTGTGAATAAGCAGCACTGGCATTTATACAGAGGGGAAAAAAAAATAAGTGGCACTAGGAGCAAGGGTGACTTCTGCAACAGTAACTGGTGTGAAGAGGTGTTGTCCTTTTTTCCTTGTTATTCTGCAATTTGTAGATAAACAGGCAAATTCTGTTTCGTGTCCTGGAGAGATGAACACCCAGGTTCTCCTTATAGCTCTTTTGAAGATATGGACACCTGGGATATAGACATTCACAATGGATTCTGATGGTTTGAGGAACTTAAGTGTCTACATTGTCTGTGAAAAAATCTACAGGCAATTCACCTATAGAATGGGAGCAGCTGTAAAAAAAAAACCAACAAAACCAAAACTTCTGCTTGGTGCCAGTAAATTTCTGGTTTGACTAACAGGTTGATCCCAAGCAGTACTGAGGAGATATTTTGCAGTATACTCTTTTTTAATAGAGGCAAGGAGTTTTTTATGAGTTGTCTTCTGTCACAAGGGACATAATTTTTATATCTGCTTTTAGAAATGTACGTACAGATCTCACTTGAAGTTTTTGCAGAGTATGTTTTCTTTCATTCCTGCTAATAGCAGGGTTTTCAAAATCTGTTGAAATATCTTCTTTAACTTTTAGATTTGTAGCATCACATCAAAAAGTATATTTAACTATTAGTCACATTGCATGTATCCATAGGAGCAGTTTAAAATGGCAGAACCGGCAGAAAGAACTTCAGACGTACAAAATATTTGAGTATATGTATTGTATAAAAGAGCTGATTCATTAGCTGATTCATGCTGACAGTCTCTAGGGGCCCCATATGGGATCAGGATGCTGTCGTGTTGGTGGTTTTGGAACTGTGAAAGTCTGTACCATTCTTCAGCTGTATTATGTGTTTTTATACTGTTTGAAAAATACTGTGCCAAAAAAAAAATCAACCGTTCCCTGAATATTCAAAGCATCCCTTTCAAATAAGGGATATTCACATCATTATCCTTCCCATACTCTTAGTTTACCATGTTTTACTACTTCCTTGGAGTGGAATCAATCTGTGAAGCTGTGTTGAATTCGCTTTTTAGAAATGACTGATACTCAAAATGCATATGTAGAAATGGCAGCAAAGTCCAAGCAGCTGATGAGCAACATCAATTGACATCAATTCTTTTGTATATTCCTATAACAAATTAAGGAAGGTGAAACCAGCTAATTGGAAAAAGTATTGTTTCATCAGAGTTTGGTAGCTGTTTCCTCTCTTTCTCTCCTTTGTCCTCTACCTTTTTGGAAGTAATTTTTAGTTTCTGAAATGGGAGAAGAGAATTGACAGAGTACTTCACCTTTGTCTTTCACTTTAATTCAGCAGATGAGATAATAACTTATGTGTACTGTATCCCACAAGTGTCATGTACAAATAAATGTATTAGCTCTGTGTAGTCACGATATCCTAAATGAGATATGCTAACTCATGCAGCAGTGAATTCAGCACAGGGTTTTACCTACCCAGTTTTAGATCTTTCCAAATGCATGTATGAGTGTGTATGAACATCTTAATGAACTCTGGGCTGAAAGGTGCAGCACCTTCTTTAACCAAGAGTACCATTTGCATCAGCATGGAAATTGTAGCCTAAAAATGTTAATTTTGCTATTTCCTGCTAGTTTTAACCATTCCATTTACACAAAATCCCATTCAGACTTCTTAACAGTGCTGTGAATTTCTCCAGAGGGAAAACAGGAATAATGTGGTTACTTGTATAGTAGTTTGGTTGGGTTTGCTTCCTGGACTCATCTCCCTTACTTGGGAATTTGTCAACAGTGTGTTCTCTTCTGAAATTACATTAAGAAATAACTTTTGTAAGACAAAGTCATTTGGCATACTACAGGGTTTGTTTCTGCCAAAGTATAGCTAGATATGGCAGGCAAAAGTTTCTTTTGAGGTTACTTTGCTACTACATTCGTTCTAGGAAGCTTTGTTCCTTTTCTTTTTCTTAGCATTTAAACAAGTCCCCCCAAAGGACTGTTTATCCCAAAAGCAAAGACTGTTCAGGTCAAGAAATGCTCTTTCTAAAGAACCTTTACTTCTGCTGTGGCTCTCTTACTTGGGTAGTAGTTCCTCTACATTAACCTATTGTCTGAGCCAAAAGGAACACAAGTTGCTCCTGGACACAACAAAAAAAGGCCCTTTTCTAGTGGAGCTGATGGTCCTCAAAGAGTTGGAGTCCTGCTGGCAGGGTGATCCAAGCTTTCAGATTGTGCTCCAAAACTATGCATTTGCTGTTTCTTCTGTAGCTGCTGAATTCTTTGCTGCTTTCAGTCTCATTTGGCAAGAAACAGGGCCACACAAACATTTCATTCAATGGTCATTGCCTTCCCCATTCCTATATTTAAGGAATAGCCATGGTCTAATGGCAGAGCTGAGGAGTGTGGCCCTGCAGAAGGATGAAGTCTGTCCAGATGGTATTAGATACCAAGGTTTTGTGTAAGGTAGGGGAAAAAAGATTTGAGTTTTGGGGAAAGAGAGAAAGAAACATCTAAGAATATCTCAGTTCTTAGATATAAAGATATCTAAGAACTGAGCAGTTCTGCCCCTTTGACTGCCACTTCAGCCATGTTCAGACAATGCTGCATCAATTGCCGGTCATGTCATATTGGGATGCATTTCAGATCATAATGGTAGAAATCAAATGTTGAGCTATACTGAAATCACCTGCTGAGATTCTGGTTCAATAGGGAATCAATACAGGGCTCATATTCTGAAATACCAGATTTAAAACACCAGACAGATTCCCTGGCAGATCCTTTGGCTCTGGGAGAGCGAAATATGAGTGAACATGACTGCTATAATTTTTTCTTTCTGCAGGCTGCTCATTCTTTGCATTACCACTGCAGTGATGACTGCCTAAATATTCTTCGCTCTTTATTATAATTTGCTTCAATGAATTCTATTGAAAAACTTGATAAAATAGTTCAGGTGTCTGTAGAATGCAGAAAATGTGCATACATGTGTGGTGGGGAAATAATTCACTAAATATTTATGTGTGCATCTCTGAACAGTTTAAAAGCTGAAGGGATGAGGAAGACAGTCTGTGGTTTGTGGAGTTTTGTTTGGTTTTTTTTTTTTTTTTTTTTTTTTTTTTTTTGTTTGTTTTTTTTTTTTTTTTTTTGTTGTTTGTTTTGTTTGTGGAACGGCACCTTTTGGATATGCCTCCACAAGTGTTCTAGAGATCTCTTAATTTGGTTTGTCTGTGTTATTTCATATTTGAACAGGACAGCTATTACACTTCATTCTGTAGGTCCCTTTGGAATGAAGAGAGGTTTCACAGTTAGAGGCTATGAAGCTCGCTTAAATGAACGCTGAACACCGCCCCCCCCCCCCCCCCCCCCCCCCCCCCCCCCCCCCCCCCCCAAATGCCTCTGAGGTGAAACTCGATAAAATCTGTAGGAGTCCTCTTGTTTACTTCAATGTTCTGTGGACTGGAAACATGGTGAAGATACACAGTGCAGTGAGGAAAAGCCTCAGAGGAGTCCTGTGGTCTTCATGGCATGCCCTACCATGCTAGGGATGAAAGACAAAGGTTCCTTATGTGCATGCACTAATTTGCAAGCAAAACAGAAGCTCTGCAGCTATTTAGCATATTTAAGGACAATCAACCTAGAAATCTGTTGGGGGGGGGAGGGGGGGCACGTCCCACTGTTTCCTGGGAAAACAGTTACAGTTACTAAATGTCACAGGTATTTATTAGTTACTATGTCTTTTAGCCTGCTGAGTGCTGCAGCAGAGCATAGCTGTATTGCCTTCCTATCTGCCAGCTGAAAATATTGCAGACCAAACTCTTGGAGGCCCTCCTTAGGCTTGGTAACCCTCTTTTGTACCAGGAGCTGGTTAAGCAGAGCTTTCTCTTAATACCTTTCATTATGAACCCTCATTATCAGATTCACCTGATAATTTTTTTTTTTCCCCAGTGCTGCACTCATCTGGAAAGGAGATGATGATCCTTAGATCTCTATATCCCTTGAAAGTGGGGAGTTGAGAATGGAAAGGAATTGTGTGGGTGGGAGCAAGAGGGGAGAGATCTATGAAATGTAACACCTGTTTTATTTTTTGTGACTGAGAAACTACTCTGGAACATTGCCAATGCAGGCATAATCAACCTGCACTCTCAGGCACAAACCAAACTGTACAGTTGACACGATTAATACTTTTTTTTTTTCTTTTTTTTGGTATGTGGATGCACAGATTGAGAAACAAAACTAAAGCACTTGAGGAAAACTAATACAAAAACCTTATTTTTCCTTGCATTTTCCTTTATTGATGACTTTTTTGTCTTGTTTGCTAGCATAACAATCCTGTTACCGTACCTTTGCTTCCTATTATTTGTTGTTAAGCTAAACTGCATCCCTTTCAGTGCTGCTCCTGCTAAACTTCGTTCACAGTGTGAGTGCATCACACACTCCACAATCAGCTGAGCAGACAATGGTGCTCATTCTCTGCCTCCACTGTTGTGTTTCTGCGTGCCGGCTGTGTGCTCGCCTCCCTGCCTCCCTGTGGGCACAGCACCAGGAAGCAAAACTTGCCAAGATGCTCAGCATAAACTCTTTGTTCTTCAGTTCCATTGAAGAACTGAACTGTTCTTCAGTTTGAACTGAGGCTGGATTCACTGCTGGCTGTTACCAATAGCAGCTGTGTCCCGCTGTGAAAGTCCAGTGTGTGCATGCATGCACTTGGCTGCTGAGAAATGATGGAGTGTGTGTAGGCCCCTTAGAAGTCACCTGGAGATACTTATCTGAGGGAGAGGACTGTGCACTACCCCTGTGCAGCAGTGATATGTACCAGACACAGAAGAATCCAGTCACACTAAAGCTTAGTTTCTTAAGGAAGCTGTTAGAAGTTTAAAATAGGATTAGTTTCATTACTTTCCATTGCAATGCTGATGGAAGATAGAGAGCCAAATTAGTTCCCAAAGAAAAAAAACCCAAACTCTTGGGCAAAATTCAACCATGTGATACTGCATTTGAGAGCCTGCAGGTGGTCAGTCCTCCCATGTTCTGACCAGTCAGTAACCAAATACCAAAGTCCAGTGTAACTGCAACACATTTCATCTCTAATACAAACCATATTGGGGGTTTTGATGATGTTGTGGGAGTGAAAGAGGTTTAAAGGATGAAAAAAACCAAACTGACTGAAAATTAATCTTCCCTAGTTCATGGGACAGTTTTTGCAGTTAGATATGAGGAAAAGATCTTATCCTCTACAGGCAACTGCTGTATATTACCAAATACAATTTACCCCCTGGAGTAATGCAGCTTATTTGCTTTTGCCCTCAACCCTCTGTGAATTTTATTTATTTCATGTTGTTTTGCCAGAGTAGGGTCAGCTAGCTTGCAAGCTCTTATGTTGTAACACTTTGCCAGTGGAGTTCTGTGGGAAGCATTTTCTATATTTCATATATCGGAGCAGAAAGAGCAGATTGAGCAATTTTATCTTGGTTCACAGCCCATGCTACAGGTTTGCTGTGTTCCAGTGCAGCTAATAACAGATTGTCTTGGTGGTTTACATTATAATTTCTTTTGTTAATAAATATGTGATTAGGAAACTGTATGGTATACTGCTTCTTCCAGACTATTCCTGGAACAGATTTAGTTTGAAGTGTTACAGAAACAATTTCTGTCTAAAACCAGCCAGAATGACAGTGGACGTGGAAAATCTCATGAGCCTTGGCAGTCAGGTAATGCCATAGAAAGTCACATATGTGGTTTACATGTTAGACAATTGTATATTTTCAGTTGCTAGCAATTTTTATTATTTCGGAAAAAATCGGTTGTGTATTTTCATCATTTTAACTGATGACAAAAGATGGTAATATATGATTTTGTCTGCAAACAAAACTATTCTGAATACACTGTCAGTATTGCCTGTCAGGTTAACAAAAATATTTGCTTTTAGCAGTAAATATCATTTAACAGCATTATCCAGTTTAATCAATTCTACTTACTCTCCAGCATTTATAATTCATTTACTTTATATTATACCTGAAATATCTGATTACAGCTTATTATATCTTATTAAGTTCTGTAATACAATAAGCATTACATGTTTATTTTGAACAGTGACACAAATATTTTCTGTCAGTGTGCTCCTGCAGTATCCTGTTTTCCATGCTTCCTGCAGTCCTCATCATCAGTGTCAGGCAGTGTTCAGACCCGGGGAGGTCGACAGGAGAAAGGATTCAATTACCCCTGAGTCTCAGAAGGCAAAGCAAAGAGTTCTGACACTGGTCAGCGTTGTGCCTGCTCCACACAGTGCTAGGACTTCATAGAGGACACACGCTAAGTCACAGAAATCCAGATTAGATGCTAAAGGTCAGATAAACCATCTGTGTTATTAAAGGATGAGTTTAAGCTTAAATGGAGGGGTTTTGCCAATAGTATCATTAAAGCCTTTAAGCAAGCAGAAATTGAGGGAGAATGACAGAAGCTGTCAGAGGTGGTGCACTGTCTCTGTAATTTGAGCCTGCAGGTTTCTCACAGACTGCATGGGGTTTTTCTTGTTTCATATTTGCTGTTACCAGTGGAACAACTGGTGCAGGGAAGTTCCCTTTCATGTCCTGTTCCTTATTTGGTTTTAGAATACCTGAAAACACTTCATAGTGCTGTGCGAAGCAGTCTGGTTGTAACAATGCAAGATTCAGGAAGAAAATGTTTGAGGATAGCGAAGAGCATGCTGAGATTGATGACAACCTTCTGGTTGATTTTAGTAGCCAGGTAGGCACTGGAAACAGCCCTCTTGTTGGACTGTGCTCCAGTTAATGTGAGATACTTGAAAGTTCAGTCCAGGGTAAGACTTGACACCCTTCACGTACCTGGGTGTGTCCAGCTGGAATGGAAAAGCCAGGGGCTGCTAGAAAGCCCCCGTGGCTTTGACAGAAGCTACAAAACTCTGATCTGACCTAGCATTTTTTTTTTCCCATGGACTGTCCAAGAAATAGTGACTAATTGGTGATTGATGCTTGTTCATAATTTCCTTTCAGATGTTTTGAGGTTAAACATAATGCTGTGATTTGAAATTCATGCAGGAACCAGAAGCCTTGTTGCCACACAATCCTTCTTTTGGCTCCTTAGCTGCAAACAGGCCCTGCTGCCAACTGTTTCTACCAGATCGAGCTTTCCCCAGTTTTCCTTTCAAGTGTAAACTGCATACTGGTCAAATCAGGTAATACAGACACTTCTTTCCTCCTTTCTTGTGTCCTGTCTTTCAGCTTAACTCACTCCTGCTTCGAGAGAGGTCTGGGTCACAGATTATTGCACTTGTTGGACTGCAGTGCCGGAATTGTGAAAATTATTGCATGATTGACAGTCATGAAAATGAATCCCACAGCACTAAAGCAAAATCCCTCCACTTTCCTGGGCAGCTGAGTATTGATTTCAGCTATGCTTTGCTTAAAAGATACAGAATTTCTCAGGGGTGCAGAAGCTGATCATGATCATTCCTGAAACACTGAGTCTGCTCATATTCCCCTGAGTCACAGGTAGAGCTTTCTTGCAGAGCCACAGGGAGGGACAACATTGCCACTCTTTGTGCAATGTCTGCTGGCACTGTGGCATTTTTTGGGGAGTGATGCTACTTATACTGAGTATGAAGCATACAGAGAATAATCTCTTAAGATGCTGTAATAGTGATGCTTTCACATTTGAAATATTAAGTGATCAGAGTTCACTGCTGTGAAATTCCTTAATTAAAAGCAAATCTGCTGTGTTTATAAAATGTCTAAATTTGCTGTTATGGTTAGAAGAACACACAAGAGAAGGCTTTGTTGAAATGTAAACACTTTGAATTATTACTGCAGTGCGCTGTCTGAATGATCTCATTTAATGACACAGTGCTCAACATTCAAGTGAATATAATTGTAGCAAAGGGCTGTTAGGCCTAGATTCAGTGTTTAGGCTGCTAACTTTCCACTGAAAGTTTATTGAATCGAGAGTCTTTGTTAACTCTTGCCCTTTTTCTTTTTTCCTTTTTAATTTTTTTTTAAATTTCTGGGTTTTTTGGCATTTCTATGAGCTTTTTTTCTTTTTTAGGGTGTTTTCTTATAGTGGTAAAAGCTGGTAACTTACTCTTTTGAATATCATCGTGCAAGATTCATTTGCTGAGATTCATGCACTTTTGTAAATGAGATCTTCATCACTGTATTTTCCTTTAACGTCCTGAGGAGAAATGGCTCCATCAGAACACTGGGAAGGTTGTGAGAATTGGAGGAAAATGCTTCCTCCAAAAGGATAAATAAAAGGACCTTGCTTATTTAAGTCAGAATATAATTTAAACTAGCTTTTTCACTTGCCTGCAGCCAGTGCAAAGAGGAAAGGGGCCATTGTAGCAGGTTCATGGGTGTAAGCAGGGTGGAAGAGCCTGTTTGAGAGGTCATAGACACAGATGCTACTGGACTTTTTCAACAACTCTCTTACTGTTATTCAGATGTGGATGCTCCAAATGATTGGGGTTCATCTACTCTGGTATTCTTACCAGTCGTAGGAGCTGAGGTGAGAATTTTCTTCCAAAATGAGAGCTCCTGAGCAATGGTACTGCAGCAGGTATATAGCTTAGACAGTGGAGTGGTGCTGATTGAGGACTGTGACCCTTAAAATCCTTCCTTGCAAAATATCTTAAATCTCACCGAAGTGAACAGCCCTCCATCTTTAGAATGAAGCGTAGAAACTGAGTGGATTTCAGGAGAGTAAGCTCAGCTTTCTATTCAGAATTTGCCTGATGAAATTTGTAATTGAGTCATCTCTGGCAAAGATTTAGTGCTCATGGGCATACCTGAGTGTTAATGTTATGCCCACAAATTTAGATTTTAGTTGGGATTTTAAAGAATTTACTACAGCCATGGTAACAGGAAATGTGAACCAGCCATCTAAAAACCATGCTGATGGGAGCTTCTGTATTTTAGTATAGGCTAAAGAGTATATCCTCAGCTTTGGGACTCAGGGAATTTGGTCAAAAAATGATTTGTTTTTCTGAAGTTACCCATTGCACTCCTTTGCTGATTTGAACTAATGAAAAGACAAAGTCATGCCACAGCCAGAGTTTTCATGGGTTTTGGAAACTGATGAGTTGATATAGATCTGACATCATCCCCAAAGCTAAAATCTTGCCTGTAGACTGTGAAGATGATCTTAAAGGAGACCGTGATCTCTGAGCAGTACGTAGCTGGGAATACCACATGAAGGAGAGGAGGGGAGGTGGTTGATCCTGTTGAAGTGAGGTGCGTTTAGGGGCAGCCGAGGCTCGGTGAGGGGAGGATGCTGCGGTAGCGCCGAGCGCTGAACACCAGAGGGCACAAACTCTCTAACAGTCGCCTCTTCTCTCCCGGCTCCCTGAAGGCCAACATTTAAACAATCCAAATAAAAGCAGGCTTAGAAAAGCAACACGAAACTTCACTGGAAAACCAAAGGATAAGTAAACGTGGTAGCAGCTTCAGAGCACAGATGAAAACTTCACGTGTGGGATGTGTGCAGCTGTGCTATGAGAACTTGTGTCCAGGGCCCTTGTATGATACACACGTGTACACAGGTTTTTTTTTTAATGGAAGGAGATGTGTTTACAGTGTGTTGCTGCCACACATATGCAAGAACTGCTTTATCTATGAATGGAAACATTCCATTTTGATGTTAAGCAGGTCATTCTGAACTGGTTGATGACAACCAAAATTACTATATAAAATGCATTTCTTTTTCTGGAGGTTGTGTTTAGTAGAAAGATAATTTTAGAAACAAAATAGGACCATTTGGAACCATTTACCTACCTGATTTCCTGGTTCTCTTTATGTGTCAGAACTGGGCACTTCTGCTGTCATGGGCTGAGTTGCACAGCATGACTGGAAAATTCACATGTCCAAAGAGTTTTCTAAGCAAACATAAAATTACTGTTATGCTAGTCTCTCCTAGCTCAGAATACAAGTGAGAATTTGTAAGTAGATGCATGTGAGTTTTCACCAGATTTTTAAAATGAATCGCTAGCCAGACTGTGGTTTGGAGCTGGTAGCTTGGGTTCTTCTGGGCCTCAGAGCAATTGTTATCGGTCCCTTTGTCAAGCTTCTGTTGCAGGAGTATATAATACTCCTCTTTCAAGCTGTGTGATGCTGTCAGCTTCACAATGTTAGAATTAAATCTGAAAGAAATAGACTTAGGAGCTGACTACAATTTATCATGTGATATAATCTCAGTGTATTTTATTTTAAATTTGAGTCTAAAATGGGTGAATAAAGCTGTAATCATCCTGTCAGTACATGTAACTACCTTCAAAATTAGATACTGATCAGTCTAACTGAGTAAAATTTGGTTGTAATTTCAGTAATGCCATTAAACTTCTAATTATTAGCAAGTGAGGCTGGTCCAGTGGCCTCAAAGTACATCTATAATTTGGGAGACCCAAATTTAGTCCCTAGGTGTGCCACTAGCTTGCTGTTGGACACTGATCTTTTGGTGCTTTAGGTCTAAGGTCCTCAGGGAGAGGATCAACTCTCTCAGGAACCAAACATATCCTAAAAATGTAATTGACGGTCCTCATAGTCTGGTCTGGTGCTCTCAAAAAGAGGTGAAGCCCGTCTCAGCAAACTCATTTAAGCAGAAGGGAAATACTTTACTTGGTTTTTGTGTGGCATGGGGTGTGCAAGAGTGTGTGCTAGTGTGGAAAACCTGACTGTTCTGCCCACATCAGAATCCTTGTCTGGGCATTTGGTGAGGCCAGTGTGCAGGGTTTCATCCTCCTGCATCAGTCAGTGCCTTCATTCACATCATCTGGTTTCTGGAATTGATTTTTTTCTTTTTACTTTTTTTTTTTCCTGGCAGACACTTCCATCTAGGAGGCTGCATGTGAGCCTCTGGGGCAGATGTGATTAGCTCAGTGTATCCTGACAGGCTGCTGACAGATCATGGCAGAGTGAAAAATCAAAATGGAGTTTTCTGGAGCTGCTCTGCTCTTAACCAAAAGGACAGAAGGTTTGTTTTCCTCTGTGGCAGGTGGTAGCCATAGCAGGAGCACTTCTGTCTTATGCTCTTGGTCTTTTTTTGCCCAGGGCAGCCTAAATCAGCAACAGTGGAAGAATATTCCACATTGGTAAAGCTCTTGCTCTCCCTACAGGATATAATGGCACAGTAGTGGTAGCAACAGGGCTTCAGGCCAGATCTGTGCTGGGCAGGGATCTTGCCTGGCAGTGCTAGACCAGCCAGAAGACCTTTCACTCAGCAGGAACACAATGTTATCCCTGGGGAGGAGCTCCCCAGCAGAAGTGGCCTTTCAAGTTGGCTCTGAACCAAAATTGTCAGTCCCAGGTGGCAGGAGTGGCAGGTGCATGCTGTGAGTGACAGGGACAGTCAGAAATGCCATCAGGGCTCCCTTGGTGTTAGCACCCATCTTATGCTGGTTAATACATTTCCCTTGGACAGTCTGAGCTCCATTATGCTCATCATTGCTGAGGCCTCCTCCAGTCCTTTGGTGCCCCCAGTCCAACCTTTTACATTTTCTGTAACAACATAATTAGTAAGTCTGGTGATTAGCCACATCTTCCGGCACTTTCTGAAGCCTCAGAACAGGATGATTTGGACAATGCAAGCAGAGATTGGAGAATGTTGATACAGCTGCATCGAGTTATTTGCACTCTGCCTGCCTCCAGCCTATGCAAATAGCAGAAGTGATTCCTTGCTTCATATGACCTGACTTCAGGTGGGCATTCACCCGTGCATTCATTCATTTATGGAACATAAACACACTCTGCAGCAGAAAGGAGAATCTATGAAGGCACACAGAAGTACCTGTTCTGGTCCTGAGACTGAAAAGACACCCAGAAGAGCAGAGCATTTGAGCAAGCTGAAGAAATGGCCTCTTATAAATCTGCTCCATTACCCTCTATTACTGAAGGTTCTCTCTGAGATCCTAATTAATCCAAGCTGAGATATGTGTCTGTGATGTGAGTTAGGATTAGAAATTAGTTCTAAAAACAAAGCAGCCTATGCAAAATTGATGAATGCTGTCCTATAAAACAATTCAGTGAATGAGTTCCCATTTGTAATGTGGCATTCCTTGAAATAATTGGCCAACAATTACTGGCCTCCTTGTCAGAGGTGGTAGGAAACAGTTGGCGTTCTGGGCTGCAAGTGCCCATGGCCAGGTCATATTGAGCTTTATGTTCACAGATAACCAGGGCTAGTCATTATCCTTCTCTTTCCATCCTGTACCTGTGCTTGGGAATACCCCAACCCAGAGGCAGGGTCTTGGCCTTGTTGAATTCATGAGGTTTGCATAGCCCCACCTCTCCAACCGGTCAGGTTCCCTCTGGATTGCATCCCTTTTCTGCAGCCTGTTGACACATCACACTGCTTACTGTGATTTGAAAATTTTCTGAAGGTGTGCTCAATCCTACTGTCCATGTTGCCAGCAAAGATGTTTAACAGTGCCAGTTCCTGTGTCAGCCTTGTCACTGGTCTTCGCCTGGGCATTGAGCTGTTGACCACAACTCCCTGAGTGCAACCATCCAGCCAATTTCTTATCCACTATGTGGTCCATCCATCAAATGCATGCCTATCCAGTTTGGGGACAAGGATATTTTGCAGGACAATGTCAAATGCTTTGCACAAGTCCAGGTAGTTGATGTCTGTTGCCCTTCCCTTGTCCACCATTGCTGTAACCCCATCCTAGAAGGGCACCAATATTGTCAGGCATGGTTTGCCCTTAGTGAAGCCATGGCAGTTGTCACCAATCACCTCGTTATTTTTCATGTGCCTTAGCAAATGGCATTTCCAGGAGGAACTGCTCCATGATCTTGTTGGGCTCTGAACTGTGGTTAGGAAAGGGATAGAAAGTTTGTAAATGTTATATTTAAGCTTTCAGTGCTGCTCCTTCTAAGCACTTTAAAAATTGGATACCTGCCATTTCGTACTTGTTGGTTTAAGAAAACCCGCAAGAGATTTATTTTGTATGGTGTTCCAAAAACTAAGTGTCTCTAGCTCTCTGACTTTTCTTCCTGTTGGTTGGTAGCCACCTTCATCCAACTAAAGCAATGACTAAAAAACACTTAAGGCAGACACTTGATCCCCTATCCGTCCTTCCTAGATGCATGTTAATAGGAATAGCAGTGGTGGTGCTCTAACCAAGAGCAGGGTCATTTCCTAATAAACATATAATGAAAGGAGGGATTACAAGTAGTGGTCTTTCAAAATTAGATATTGTTATTATTTTAGATAGTTACAGATATTATAGATAATTACAGATGTTTTTTCTTTCTATAATGTACCTGTGATCTGAGAGATCAACTAGATCCCTTCATGTTGGTAGTCATTCCAAAAGAAAACATAATTCTCTAAGATATGTAGATATAAGATAAGTACAATATGTAATACTTTTATTTTAACATACCTCAGCATTTGAAATGCAGCTGCATTCACTAAGATGCTTCTAAGCTTGCCTGAAGATCAAAGTTTGTTTCCCTGTGAAAGCAGTGAGTATTCTGGTATGGGGAATTTAACAATATTTTGTTATCTGATTTTTGGCTTCTTGCCAAAGAATAGTGCCAGTAGTGCTGTTTATATGACTTTCATTGACTTCAATGGGCATTGAATCAGGCCTTACAAGCACAATTTCCTCATTGTTAGCAGCTGTTCATTGCTTAGCATTACTTGAGCCACTATTCAGCTGGCCATCTGCGATCTGGGGCTTCTCAGACTGCAAGAAAATCATTATCTGTTCCATTTTGGCAGGAGAATATTGTAACTTATCTTAGGGATGTATTTGTACAAGGAGTAATAATGTTTTTCCCCAATAGCTATTGCTTGTTGCTTGCCCATCTGTGGTTCTAACACACAAATGTTAAATAATAAATACAGTAACAGACCCAGGGCTTTGTACATTCAAATTAATGTTTATTTCATCAGGATACTGAGATATTAAGTCTGATAGCCAGGAAAGTGTGTATTTTATCAGCACACATAGTTGTTTGTCAATCTCTGGCACTGGTCAGTCCACAGAGAACCTAGTAAAAGCCTAAAAAATGATGTAAAAAGGTCTCCCTGTCCTGGAGACCTAGGTGAGTTATGACATCAAATCAAGACAAAGAGTTTGGGATGAAGCTGGATTTAAAGGGCATAAAAGAAGAATTGAATTGACATTACACTGTTTGTATGGCTGAGAGCAGCCATTTAGAGGTATTTTCCCATAATAATTCTCCAGAAAGAAGTAACTGTAGAAGTGGAGGGCTGTATTTCAGTTAAACTGTTGAATCTTATCTTGTATGGCTAGATTTCTTCCAAGATATACCTGTTCTACATTCTTTCCAGAACCATTTGCAAATTCCTGATAACAAATATTCACCTTAAAACGAGCCCCATTTTCTAAGAAAGTTTAAAGGAATGTAGTAAGGGTCAGAAAGAAGGAAAAGAAAGATTGTTTATATATGTATGCCTATTTCAAGGAAAGGACTTATGAGCCCAAGATCAGAAGTGATATGTGTGGAGAGCTTGTAGGAGGGAAATTATCTTTTTATAAGAAATATTGTACCTATTTATGATCATTCCTGGGCTAAAAGCCACTCCTGATTGCTCATGTGATAAAGTAGATGACAACAACTGCTAGTTAGGCTCCTGGAGAGTTGCCCTCTGTCCCTGATATACTTTCAGCCATTCTCTTGATAGGTACTGGAGATGCATATCTCTGGCATTGAACAGGAAAAATCTGGGCTTTCTCTGGTTTCTGAATTGAGCTTATTTCACTTTCAAATGTTCATCTGAAACAAGGGAAATCGATTTCACTGTTGCTGATGAAGCTTAACTGCTTATTTACATGACCTAGAACAACAGAAATGAAGTGGGGGAAGGCAACTGGATTTCCCTTACTTCCCAAAACCAGGATTTCCCTGTGCCCAAACATTCCAATTCTACTTCTGACATGGAACGTTGTTGCCTGGTGGCAAGAAAAAAAAAAATAAAAATACAGTATTTCATCAGTTTCCCAGATTATGGGAATTTACCAAGTTTCTTGCAGATTTCAGGAAGAGTTTATTGGATGCCAAAATAAATGTCTGACTTCACTGTGCCCTGGGAGGAGAACCTGCTTAGTTCTCCCACAGGGGTTGGGAGGGTCTTGCACTGTATTAGTATCTATGTTGACTCTGAATCCATCAGCAAAATTCTGGAGAGAGATAATATGCAGGATTGTACCTTGCTCTGGGAACTGCCGAGAGAAATACAAAGATTCTATCCTTTAAACAGGCCATGAGACACAAATTCTCTATTTAAGCCAGTTTAGCAGTTCAAGGACTATTCCCCCCATCAGGTGACAGGGAAGGTAGTGAGGAAATAGTCGTGCATCCTCCAAATGTTATTTTAAACCCTTTTGGGTTTAAAATAATGAAATAAGTTTTCCCCATAGTCAGGCTTTGTTTGCCAAATCGGGAAGTCTACATAGTAAGTAAACCATATGAAAATGCAATAAGTCTTCTACATATTTAGCAGATGTTCATGGATTTATCCACTATAGGAAGTTATATATCAAACTGTACAATTTTGGTGCCTGTTTTGTGTACTCTGTGAATCGCAGACATGTTTAATATTTCTCCCTCTGAGGTTTAACAGTGCATAAATAATATTTAATAAACAACCTTTAACTTTAAACAAACTTATTCAGATAGATGATGTCTGCTCAGATCTCACATTTTAAGAACGTTCATAAACGCTAGACAGGGCTGATCAAATCATGCAATATGTCTTTAATTTACATGCATGTTCAGTCTCCCAGCAGCATCACTTTCAATGTTTCACTGAAGGACTTTTGAACTATTGTTTCAAAGGTGGGCAGTCCTGATGTGCAGAGAATTTAAACTTGGCACATTAAATTCCTGCTCAAGAACTATTATTTTTTCCCCCAAATCTATTCAGAGAAATAGTTTATTTCTCATGTTGTTAGGGTGGAAAAACAATGTCTCAGTGCTTTTATTTCTCTCATTCTCAGGCCTATGAGTGCAGTGTTTTAAAATGGAAACTTGTGATATATACAAGAGGATCTTAGGCAACTTTTCAACTAGAAAAATTAAAAAAAGAAATCCCCAAACAAAACAAAAATATATCCCTTTATCTCCTCCAATGACTGAGTTATTTTTGGATTTGAAGCTTCAAGGCATGCAGCAACTCTTACTTCCTAAATTTCAGGATAAAATTTTAATGATGGCAAATGGTGATCTGAGAACAAAATGAGGAAGATATAAGAACCCTGAGGAAAAATATACAAGATACAGAAAAATATGGAAGACAGATTAGCAGGTATTTAAAAAAAACATAAACTCCAAGCAATCAGCCAAGAAAATGAAAACTGCAAATTGCTGTTGGTAAGCAAATTGCTGATGGGCCTTGTATTCTTTGAGTGTCCAATAATAACTATTTTTTTCTGGGTTACTTCAGTGTCCCTCATAATGAGACTTATCTGAGAAGGTCCATAGGATTGAGAAGCTATTTGTGGTAAGGCATGGGGAGTAAAAAAGCAGCCTTTCTCTCTCTTTTCTGTCAAACTCAATTTGGTTTTTCTTCTACTCTTCCATACTTTTAAATGTTTCCTAGACTGAAACTCTCACCATTGACTTTGAGAACTTTTTAGATGCTCAGCAATTGTTAACATTTGACTTTGTGAGGCACTGCTTGGGTAAGGAGCCTGCTCAAAAAAAGTGGGGATGAAGGTGGGGCTGATCAATAACCAAAGCCTGAGCTATTGGAGATACTAACTCTAGACTCTGGAGTGTTGGATTGTAATTTCTTGACTGCAGTTATGTCTGCTGGTTTTGCTGTTGCTCCCTGCAGAATACAGATGTCTTCTTCAGCATCACTCTAATATGTATGAAAGGACAATTATGGGTATCTGTTGCTTATCACTTGCTTTTCTTAGTGTGCATGGTTTTCTCTGTGATCATCTGAAAACAGGTTTGTTAGCATTTTGATTAGATTACCTACAGTAAGACTCTGTAGTTCAAAGAAACAGGCATACAGCTGATACACAGGAGCTCCCAAAAGCACAGGTTTATGATAATTTTCATAATGCAGCACACTGTGTATCTCTTATTGCTAAAGAGGTCATTAATGAAAGTCTAAGCTCGAGTGCCTAGCAGGTATCAAGGCAGTCATACTTTATGTATTCTGCTTGTTAATAATAAAGGTAAAATATCTATTACATGCTTTAAACTGCACTTTAGCTGCTCAGGAAAATGAGAGCTGTTCTCAGTTTCATTTTGTATTATCCACTGCCTGCTTTGCACAGAGCTGAGTAGGTGATTAGGTAAGGTGTGGAGATTTTTCTTGTCTCTAAACCACCCATTCCTTGAGAAGACAATTGACAGTAATAATTCTTGCTGTATCTCAGCTGGTGAAAAGTCCTGATCCTGGACATAGCAGAAAAGCATTATTAAATGCTGTACTTTTGTCTATTTGTTGAAAACCCCAGAGGAGCTTTCTCAGATTAGTTCTCCAAAGAAGCATGAAGAAAGCAGTGCTCTAAAACAGTTTTCTCTTGGATTTGAGTGCACTTTATTATCAGGTGCAAACATCAACACCACTACAAGTGAAATGGGTTAACAGGCTTTCACATAGGGTGAACTGGTAGACAGCCCACATTTTTTTTTTCTGCTGGCCTTGTTCGGAGTGAGGTTACGTGACCTGAGGGAGAGAATATTTTCAATTTAGAACTTCAGCAAATAGACTGGATGCATTAATTACGGCATTCCTACAACCAGGTTTTCCTGGATTAGTTGTCAAATCATAAAAATGGCATAGTGGGAATTCTAAATGTATTGTATAAATGTGAAACATCAGTCTTCAATCTGTTTATTATTTTTAACTTCTTTTCCTCAGTTTTTAGTCAGTTAAAAAACTCTGTGTTATAGCAAAACATTGACATGCATAATAATGTGGAAATGAAGGATATCAGCATTTTTGAAACAATTACAGTTAGAAAATGTTAACATAAAACCGTATGTTTAAAAATTTTTTTCCTATTCTTCCTGAACAAACATTTTCACTAGATGTGACTTGACATGGGAATAGTTCTGATTTGCCCCCCACTCCTTGCTGCCCGCTATTCCCCAGAAGATGTAGGTTTTGGCCAATTTTAGCTGTTTATGAAAAGGAATTAAAAAAAAGCCAAGTCTGTCTGTACTCTTCCTTTACTTTTAAAAACTTTGACTTCACTGCTAAATTAAGGTATGTTTTATGTGTTTCCCAATGGTATCCTCTACTCAGGTTTTTAGAGGTCTTTAAGGAACAGTATGTAGGCAGGGGAAAGAAAAATTAGTTAAAGAGGAGTAAATGTAGACTAGTCATGTGGGTTTTCTGCTTATTGTGAAATGGCTGAAATATTTCACCCCAGTGGAATATTGGCTGGGTTCAGGTGTCTCACTGAGTTACCACAGCTGGAAGAGTTATTGCAACTGAACTGAGCTGCAGAAAGCAGTCAACTGATGTGGTAGCTCGAGGCAAGCCCGAGGTGAGACAAATTTGTCTAAGTGTCTTTTGATGATGATCTATGCTAATGGTTCTACCTCCTGTATGTGACAGGCATGCTCAGCTGACATCACTGTGTCCTAATAGTCAGGGAGAAGAATCTTCTCATTGGTGAAACACACCGAGGGCCTTAGGTATGGTGTGAATAAAGGCTGCCACAAGAACACACTGGCAGGTTTTGGAATGAGCACAAAAGGGTGGTTTTTTTTCAGGTGTGCTTTTTCATTCAGTATGTCAGCTAGTTGTAAGTACAAATCAGAGCCCACTGCAGCAGCACTGAGCAATGCAGATCAAGAAAAGGGAGCTAAAAGAAATATTATTTTGTGGCACCAAGGATTCAAGGAGCATTTTCAGGCAGCAATCACCTTTCTTCTGCGTGTTCATAACCTGTCTTGCTGAGTACAGGTCCTAGCTTGAGCCCTAGCAGCTGTAGAAGGCAAATGGTTGTGCATGAGGCATCTTGATCAGCTCCCAGCTGGCTGCTGGCTGCTGGCTCCCCATCCCCCTCCAGATTACCAGGGTTACTGCCTGGCTCAGATTTGCTCAGGGTTACGTCTGCAAGCGTCACCTCTGCAACTGTAATACAGATAAGAATTTACCAACAATCTTGAGAGACATTCCCTGGCCTGAAGTGCTCAGAGGCATGTGACAGCAGGATTCAGGGTTGTGCTACCAGTGAGACAAACAAATACAGTCACGTCTAAGCAGTTGTGTTGCTTTGTCAGACCTGGCAAACCGATGATATCGCCTGTCTTTCTGGGCTCTACAGAGAGCTCTGTCTGGGAATGGTTTTATGCAAAGGTTTTCTAAATGTTTCTCTTTTCTGAGGTTGTCCTTTGCAGATGCAAGGAAGAAGGAAGTTGGTGTCCCAGAAGGCAGTCTTGGGAAGCTGCTAGGTCAAACTAAAAAAACAAAACTAAGTTTAACTTCAGATCTTTATATTTTCCCTTGCAAATGTGTTTGTTTTATAACTTGTGCATCCTTACATGAAGATCTGTCTGATGGCTGCTATTTATGTTTTTTACTTCTGGCTCTGGCTGCCACTAGGCTGTACAGAGGGGCTTAAGAGCAGCCCTGCTTTTGCTGTATTTTTTTTTTTTTCCCAAAGAGTTTCTGTTAGTTTACATACCATTTTCTCCCAGTCTGATTCTACTGGGTGAAGGGCAGGGACTGAAGAAGATTAAAATATGTCCCCTCTAACATACCACAAAGGAGATTATGAAAGACATGGACTGTCAGCTCTGGCACACTCCTCCTCTGCTGAAGTGGCTGACTTGTGTGCAGCAGGAGAATGGAGACTAAGGGCATAAAATCACATATCTGTAATGATGATAATTCATGCTCAAATACTTTGTCACCTGAATGCAGGTAAAAAAAGAAGCTAACTAAGAAAAATCTGAGAAAGGGAGTAGGTTTAGCAATGTGGTGTTGCCAGCTGCCTGCTGCTGGGGCTCTGACATCTCTGTGGCTAAGGAAACCCATGGGAGTCCTTGGATCCAAATGTTGTGTCCAAATGGCATGCTCCGAGGACTCCTTTTACACCAGGCTGGGAAGCCTTTATCCATTTTGTGCAGGATTGTTTTTGTTCTCCTGGCTGGTGATTCTATTCCTAAAGTAATTCAAATAAATGAATACAATATGTTTGGTGAGTATATTACTGTAACTAAGATTCCCAGTTGGGTTTCTCATTTAAGCAGCAGGATGGTTGAGAGAATTAAATTAAGATATGGGTATTCCTCTGTCCTAACCTTGTTCTGTAGAGTGACTCATGCTACAAGCAGGGCCTGTTCACTCAGACAGGCATTTCCAGACTCAGGTGCCTAAAGATAGGCACTTGGACATGTATTTAGGTACCCACATGAACACTGTTTATTTCACAGAGGTGCAGCTCCCTGAGAAGGGAGGGTGTTTACAGGCATTTGGCCTCTCTGGAAACAGAGCCAAGCTTTAGGCACTGAAGCAGAGTAGAAAAACTTTACACTTTGGGTGGGCACAGTTCACTCATGTGAAAGCAGAATAAATACTTTGCTGTATCACAGGAGAAGGCTGTGAGGCTGAGCTGCTGAAGTTGGCATTGCAGCAGCATTTTGGAAATAACAAAGATTTTTGTCCATATGTGCTTGATGTCAGGGCTCACAGGAAAGAGAGCATACCTTTATGATGGGGAAATAATAGATAAAGGAATGGAAGCAGAAAAAAATACAGTTTTGACTTTTCTGACTTAATTGTGTGTTTAAATCTCAGATGTAATAAGGGTATAAATCGCCATAAATTAATAAAGTTTTTTCCTTTCTCTTATGCAACGTGGGAAGTAATAAATAGGCAGAGGCAATTTATAAGGGAGGAAAATCCACCAACAGGGTTTGCTGAACTGAGCAATTGAATGGTATTCCTGTGGAGTGGTTTTTACAGTGTCACTTGAACCCCCCGGGTTATGTAGTCTCTAGGTAACTGTAGGCAAGTCTGTTTTCCATAATATACTGACTAGCCTGGAACTGGAAAATACACACATAAAATTCCCCAAACCTTGCCGTATCCATTTCTGGCAAAAGTAATGGAGCCTGTTTAAAACCTTGTGCTATTTATCCATGTCAAGTGACTTTTAAAGTGCTTGGTACATAAAGAAAATGGAGATTTGCTTGGCAAGTTGTTCCAAATCATAGTTATGTCTTGATACAAGGCATTTGTAAAAGAAAATGTATGCTTTGCTAGAAGTGCAGAATTTAGAATAAGATGTGATTTTGTTTGGCTTTGGGACAGTGCTTTGGGGGAAGCGGGCAACAAGGTATTAATGAAATAAAGCCTTACATGGAGAGAAGAGAAGTAAGCCTTGTTATGAGAGGACAGAAAGGTGGTGGGAGGCCAATGAAAGTGTGCACAGCTAGGGAAATGCGATGTGGGAGTCACAGGAGAGAACAAAGGAGCTGGTGGAGGGTGCAAGATATGTTTATCAAGTCACAGAATTTGGTGAAGCTGCAGCAAAGGACTGGAGGGGAGTCAGAGACGGCAGCAAGGCATAGAGGAAGCCCAACTAGAAACAAACTGAAAACTTCCTCAAAACAGTGCCAGATGCTTCTGGCAGTCTTGCTGGTTGGTGAGTGTTGGAGTTCATGACACTGTTTGCAGTGTCTGTATTCTTTCTTGGATACAGCTTGGAGGAAGAAAATGCTGCCAGCCTGAATGACTGTTTATCCTAGACTGGTTGCAAGAGACTGGAAAAGGGCGAGTTTTTACTACCTTTTGCCACAACATCCAGGATGGGAGAGTTATAGAGAGAGACTCCCTTGAGAAAAGTGAATTTTGGACTCTGTTAGAGATACAAAAGGCACAGACTGTGTATGTGCAGTAGTTAAAACTGAAAGGGAAATGGAAGCATGTTTTTACTTCTAATTCAGTCATTTCTCACTGTAGGCAGGTTGACTAAATGTTGGATAGCTGCATTTCCAACTAGGAGGGAGCTGACACCGTATCTGTTGTACCATCTGTTTACCAGTTACCAGTGTACTGGGGAGAAGCTTCAGCAAGGAGTGGGAAATCTTCCAGAGTTCGCAGTTGTGTTTAACTGCTTGAATGCCAGCAATATGAAGGCAATGCACTGGCAAGCCTCCTGTGTTCTGAGCTACAACTACTGTGTGTAGCCTCTCCTTTGCAGCTAGTGAAACTCTGCCAGTTGGGTGCTTCTCCTCGCACATTGCCATTGGTGGCAAAAGAAAACTGGCCCCACCTGGCCAGGCTGCAGCCAGGAAGACACTTTCATACCTGTCTTTTAATTGTTCTTTGCAGAGGGAGGAGGAAAAACCCCACCTCAATCCTGCTAACAGTGGTACCAGAATAAAAGCTGGAGAGGAATGTTATTTTGCTATAGCTGGTGGTCTGCAGGGTGCCTTGCTGTAGCAGTGGTGCTGAGATGCCAGTTTATTAATGAACTGCTCATTGTGAAATTACCAAACACACCAATAACTAAAAGCACAAAGGTAACTATCAGCAGCAATTTATCCTATCATCTTGTTGCCCCTGGTTTGCAGTTACACTTTCAGACTGAGAAAAGTAAAAAGCTCATGAAGTCATATTTGGGGAGTTCTGCTTTGGTTTCCTCTCTCAGCGTTTTCCACTTCAAAACTGACAAAACCTGGTGACTGCAAACTGGCCCTATTGAAAGCTGCAGGTCCTCTCTAGCCCTTAAGAGTAGAGGTTTCAGTTTCAAAGTTCAGTGCAGAACTAGATACAGAGCATGAATTTCCTAAGTAAAAATTGTGATGCCGTAGGAGGAATAGCAGAATTAGCTTCAAGCTGATAATGGTTTCAAGCCCAGGAAGATGGTACTCACTACCTTTGCTTTCTGAATAGTTACCTTCTCTATTAAGTCAGAGCACCTCAATTGCTCTTTGCCTCTGGCTCTGAGTGTCAAAACTTGGGCAAACTCACAGTTAAACTTGAGAGAAACAGTTTTGATCTCGCACAGATCAGTTTCCATTGTGGTCAGTTTTGCGTTCTTTGTATCACATCTTTGTCAGGCTTGAGGCTATCTGCTTTGCCCTTCCCTCCAGCCTAAATTTCCTTAATGTTCATTTATCGTGACCTAGAGGCATGCATGAACTCTCCGGATCAACTCTGCTGGTTCATATAGTCCAGATAATTTCAGACATCTGCAATTCTTCCTCTTACCCATAATAAGACCCAAATGAAGAGGATTCATGTGTCCTGCAGAATCTCTGGGGCAGAAATGAGCTTGTTCTGCTTGAGAGCTGCATAGTGATGGTTAGTGAGCCACTGAGCCCCAGTTAATGCCCCCACCTATGTCCCTGAGAGACAGGGCATGTTTGTTTTTTTTTTGCTTGGCAGTAGAATAACAGAACCAAACATCTTCTAGCAAACTCAGGACCAGGCAGAGTGAAGTGATGTCTGTCTGCAAAATTGAGCTTCAAGTGATGGCTACATGATATAATTTATTTTAATAGTTGAAATTATGTGCTGGGACTAGACCTTTTAAGAAAAAAGGTATATGTGCATAGCTATTTCTGAGGCTTTGCTGTTCTAAGGAAATAACCTAAATAGGCTTTTAGGACCTGTCATCTTTTTTTCTTTTCCTTGAGCAACTCTTAACTTCTCTGCCACCCGAGAAAGAGACTCTTTTAAAATCACTAGAGCTCTTTGATCTCAGATACTCACTGTTGTCTTCTGCGCTGTCTTAACAACATGCACAAGCTTGCAGAGTTTTTTTTCATGCCAGTCTTGCTTGTCTCTCTTGAAAGTGGAAGTAAGCTAGTATCTATCAAATTAACATCCCCAGGACAAGGTTTTTTATGCTTGTTTAACATCAGAAACCCCACTCATCTTTCAGGTGATCACTAAGCAAAGTACTGCACTCACGAAGGAAAGCTTTTGTTTCCTCTTGATGACTCTGTTAGGATAGAGTAGTAGTTACTCTTGCTCCCAAGGCCCATGATTTTGATGGCCATACTGTGTGTTTCACTATGGTGTTTATATAGTCAGCCCCTCTGCATCAGTCAGCAAACTGACCTGCTTTTCTATTATTTTTTTTCTCTCCAAGAAATAAATAAAGGAAAACAAAATACTGACAGCAACCTTTATTGACAGCAGGTTTGCTCTGCACTATCTGCCACTTCTGCAAAGCATGTGGCCTCTCAATGCATCTTCCATCAGCTTAATCTGTCTTTTTTCCTCAAGGAGCCACCTGAGTGTTTAGTGTGGAGGCCTTTGCCCCTGCCAGCCTGGAAAGACTGCAACGTTTCTTTGCAGGCTCTTGGCTTCCATTTCTGGCCTTTCTTTCAATAATCCAGGATTCTCTGTGTATGAAGATGTGTGTGATTGCTCCAGCACCTGGAATTTCCTGCTTCATCAGACCCCTCACCGCCCAGCCACTGAGGCATGTGAGTTGAGAACTCAGCCAACCGAAAAGCAGGTTAGAGCTGTGAAAAAACTTGTTTTGGTACCGTCAGATACATATGGTTTGCTCTCTGGTATATATTGTGGAGAAGGATGGTGTATGGTTCTCTTCTTTGACATGCTTTTTATGTAAGCTTACATTTGATTATACAAAAGATCTGGAGCCAATTCCCCAGCAGTTGTCCACCTGTCCCCTCTGTCTTCAATTGACTGGAGAGGAAGGGAGTCTCTGTGTCCACGTGCCGCTGCCATGGGAAATGGGTTTAAGGTGTATGCACTTGTGCCATTTGTGGTTTGCACACCAATGAAGCTGCAAAAATGATCTTTATGGCCTGCTCTACATAGCTGGTTGCTTCTGCTCTTATCTTCCTTACACATGGGCACCTAATTGAACAACATGGTGAAAGAGACTTGCCCACACAGTCACAGCGCTCTCCCCAGGTGCTTGCTGTGGCCATTCCCCACTGCCCGCAGGCTGCCCTGTGTAAGAGCGGTCCTGTCCTGCGGGGTGCCGTGTACACGGCGGCGCTGTGCCTGCTAAGGCCCTCCCGCACCCCGTGAGTTCCCGGCACGGCAGTGTCCGGCCAGGCCCCGGGCCAGGGCTCCGGGGCCAGGTGAGGACGCCCGGAGGATCCCGGTGCCCGGCCGGCAGGGGCAGCGCGGAGGCAGCGGCTGCGGGTCTGACGCAAGCCCTGTCCTGCTCTCCTCCCCTCCCCCTGCCCGCACCGCTCCCCCTCGTTACGGCAGGGTGGTTTGATTCATGAGCTTTCTGCAGGGCCCTTTGATTCATGAGCTTTCTCTCGGCTCGCCGCTGCGCCGGGTGACTCAGAGCACGGGCTCTGTGCAGGCTTCGTTAGCGGAGATTAACGTCAGCGCGCACCTTTTGTTTGTGCGAGGTGCCTCTCCCGCCGCCTCCCCTCCCGAGCTCCCGGCCTCTAGCTGCTTGCAGAGCGAGCATCGATTGGCAGGCCCACGGACGCGCCCTTGCCCTGTCTCAGGTTGCCACCAAAGCGGGCAGGTTCCCAGGGATGCGGCTCAAGTGCCACCAGCTACCTCTGATTGAATCTGGAGTGCAGGCTCAGACGTAAGCCGAAACCTCCTTCGTCGCCTAGCTATGCGTCCGCAATTGCGTTCGGCCTCCGAGGGGAACAGAAAATATGTGTGGAAAACGGGTTTTGGGGGGCTAGTCCTGGGTTGAAAAGAGCGTGGGGGTAGGGCAGCAAAGGTATTACAATCAGCTAAGCAAAAAGCTTCAAATGAAAGCGTCTTGTAATGTAAAAATGCCAGTCAGCAACTTCCAGTGTCATAAGAGGAGACCCAGTGCAGTGACCCAATACGTCTCTGTCAGGTTGGAGCCACGTGTTTAGCAAGGTTCTTGCCACTGCCCAAATCCCTCCAGTTTGCTGAAGTTGCTTCCTGGAGTGCAGAAGACAAATTTTAATGAGGCAGGGGAAAGGAGGGAGGGAAGAGCTTTGGTTTTCATTTTTTTTCTATGGGCAAAGTGGCAGTACAGAGATGAGAATGGTGTATGGCGTTTGGAGCCAGTGAAGGAACGTGGGGGCTGATCTCTGACTTGCACTTCTCCAATCACAGATGGCTTAATTTTCTAAATCCGGCCTGGCAACCTGTCACTCAATGCAGCTGTCACACCAAGGTGCTTTGGTTCCTAGGTGTTTCTTGCTTAATCCAGTCCTGATGAGCCCTTCCTAAGCAGGAGTATTGTGGCCCCTTGAGTCCTCTTGGTCCATCTCAGTCATGGGAGGGGTGAGAGATGCAACTGAAGCTGCAGTAACTTCCTCCTCTCTCCAGTGAAGCTGCTCAGGGAACCAAGCATAAGGTGCTGGAAAGGAGCAGTAGAAGGAAAATGGTACTTGGTTGTTGCTTTAGCCCACTCAGAACTGCCAATCCAAGACTTTCATCTCTGCTAACATTAAACAAACAAACAAAAAACCCCAAAACCTACCAAACAAAACCCAACCAAACAAAGAAAAATAATGCAGAAATAGAAAAAACACATGCCAGTACCAATTAAAACAAGAAATGGGGTACTGCAGGAAATAGGTGAGACATAGTCCATGCTGGGAAGCACAACCTGTTTAAACAACCAGCAGACTGAAGTTTTACTGCAGTCCAAAATAAGTAAGGTGAGCACGCTGTGATAGCAATACAGACTGTGCTTCTGCAACGGCTTTACATGCAGAGTGTGAGCAAGCAAGAGAGCAGTAGGGCTGTGCAGCTGAAGTTCAGATATGTAGAATAACCAGACCTGCTTACAATATATCAAAGAGGAGTTTAGATAGTAATGCAATAAATAAACGATTAAGACTGAATATTACACATCAAAACCAGTCCAGCAAGCTGCTTGACCACTAAGCACAGAGGAAATGTATGGGTATATGCCTCAAGATGAAATGGTACCTTTAGGTGGCGCCTGAAAGGACAAAGCAAATAAATCACATGTAGATAAAAACCACGAAGAAATTTAGACTTCTGAGAAGGCTTTGAAATCAGAGTGTTGCAAAATGGCAGCTTGTGCCTTATTCCACTGGGCCTGCAAACTGGGCAGCAGGCTTTTGTGCTTCTCAGGGACATTTAGCAGATCTTTTGTCCCCTAAATGCAGGGTGAAGTAGTTAAAGTACAAGGATTTCTGTTAAGTGTTTATGTAGTGGCCTGGTTCTGATGCTATATATCAGTTGTAAGTGTTCTTTCCTTAGCAGTATCAGATTCTTTAATAACTAAGAATTTCCTCTTTCAGTCTGAAAATTGAAAGGGTAGGAAAGAGCAGGGAGAATAAATACATAGAATCCTGCTATTCTATTTTTGTTTTCATTGAACTTTTGAAATCAATTTGCAAACAAATTTCCCAGCAATTTTTGGTGGAAGTTTTAACCTGTTCTTTTGAAAAGCAGTATAGATGTAATCATAGGGATGAGACACAACCTGCCTCTAGATTTCTCAGCAGGAATATTTTACCTCCTGCAGAAATTTCTTCTTCATGATTTTTGATAACCTGACTTTTCTGAAGACTTGCTGGAAATGAGAATTTCCATGAGGCTTTCTGTCCCATTCTTTAAAAGCAATGGAAAAAACCTCAAAAACCTCAAACCCAAACAACTTTTTGGAAACCCTTATATTTCTGTAGAAACACATGCAAATATGAAATGAATGTTCTGTAAAGCCTCAGAACAAATTATAAGTGAAAAAAAAAGTAAATAGCAAAGCAAAGCTAGAAGTACCTGAATGGAGTGAATGAAATAAAAGCTGTGTGTCTTTGATGCATTTTTGTAGCATCATGGGATACTTTAGTTGGAAGGGACTTCAGTATCTCCCTAGTACAGCTTCCAGGTCAAAGCAGGATCAACCCTGAAATGAGACCAGGTTGTTCCAGGCTCTGTCCAGTGACTGCACAACCCCTCTGGACTTCTTGTTCCCATGGTAAGGTATTACCTGTACAACTCTCTTGTTCAAAGCCAGCTTTTTCTTCTGGGTGGGGAAATAAAAAACCCCACCCATATTTACATATTCTAATGAAAGTGCATCAGTCACCCCTGGAAAAAACTCTTGGGGAACAACACAACACAGCCACGTAGCTCTACTGAGCTAAATGAGTGGCTGCAGCATTGGTATAACATGGGTTCAGACCTCTTGAACCTGGTACAGGATGCCAGATGTCTGAGCTATAAAAATGTGAGGGTTATGTAGTCTCATGGAGAAATGTGTATCTGATTACTATAGTTGTGATTGGTGGCTTTCAAATATTATTTTATTTTGGACCACTATGGATGTTCAAGTAGAGCCTCAGATTCCTTTATCGTGGTATTTGAAACAACCTTTCCATGACTTGCTTTTTTGGGCCTCTTCAAACTGGGCTGTGGATCCATGCACAATTCAAAACTATTGCTAAGAGTCTTCACCATTTTTTATGTATTTCTTCTCCTGGTGTGTGACTCATCTGTAAATACAGGGAAATATTTGTTCTGTCATCTCTGATTGTTAACGCCACATAGAGGGGGTGATACCTTAATCCATTTTTTTGCAGTAAGAGAAAGATAGAATTTTCTGATTCTTGACCCAAGTTAGTAACTTCCATTTCTGCTGCTTCAGTTCTTCTAAAAGACATTCAGAACTGGCTCGCACTGACCATATCGTCCTTCATGTGTATTTGCAATATTTTGTACTGAAAAACTCTCTTAGCGGTGAAGATTTATGACTAAGATTGAATTTTCAGTTCTGTGAATACAGTTGGTCTTTGCAGGATAATTTGCTAATTCCAAATATCTATTTTCTGTGGAAAATAAGGTGATTTGAAAATTCTGATGAAAATATGCCCTGTTTTTTTATTGTCTTGTTTTATCCTTTGGCTTTTCTTTTGACAAAATGCTGCATGAAATATTTCATAATATTAAAACCTAAAAGGAATGAGTAATGAATTCAAAATTCTGTGTTTATTATAATGAAGCAATTATTTTTCACTAAATGCAGACAAGGTAACTGTAGAATGTTTCAATCTTCAGTTTCTAGGAAAAACTCCTGCACCAAGAGAATAAATGCTGCCAAATTTGTTGTAGATTTTACTGGGACCGTCACAGAGGTGCCAGAAGTTTGGTAGAATCAGCAGAGAATGAAGCAAGTTAATGCTTTTAGGGTCTCATTGGTATTCTTTACTTGAAAGCTAAAATTCTTTTCTCTGGTTCTGTAACACGGATCAAGATTTAGCCCTTTGTCCAAATGTATTAAGAACATGTGTTTGTAAAAAGCATTTTCGCTGTCTGGAATATACATTTCTCTCAGATGTTTACTGTATTTTTCTGCAAAGGAAGCAAGAACAGGAAGCAAATGCCTGAAAATTCTGATTAATAGTGAATGTCAGGCAAAGAAAATATAGATGATGTGGAATTATTTAGGAGCATCTTTCTTTAGTAATTATGAAAATCAGATGATAGAGCCAATCTATCTGATTGGGAATATGAGAATATGCCTAATGGTAGGAAATAAGTAATGTATCAGTACTTGTATTGCCTTTCTCCACTCATTGCTCAGTAGAAGAAATTTGATGACAGTACGGTTAATAAAAGCATTTAGTCTTTCTTCTGGAATTTATACCATGACTGTGTGAACATTGATAGCATAAACTTTTATACCTTTAAGGATCTGATACTTCTGACTGAAGCTCAAATGAAACCTTAGAGTCAAATTCATACCGAATTGTGAAGCAATGTGCAGTGACATTTGGCTCTGGAACAAGAATTCAAAAATTAAAAGTTAGCAAAGTCTGAGAATTTATATCATCTGAAAATATAAGAGAAACATATAATATCAAAATATAGTATTTAATTGTAGGAGTGGAGTTCTGTAACACGGATCAAGACTTAGCCCTTTGTCCAAATGTATTAAGAAAATGTGTTTGTAAACTGGGCTCATGCACTGCAGTGTGAAGAGGTAAGGGTAACTTCTGCAAAAGTTTATCTGTTCATCTATTGCCCAGCCTCTATGAAAAGGTTATACTCTCCAGAGCTGTCTTTTTTAAGTATCATATTTTTTAACAAGCGTGGAAGTCTTTGGAACCTTCATTTATGGTGTAGTCTTCAGTGTCCTAAAGAGATCTAGACCTGCATAGATGAGAATTCCCAGGTGCTGAGCAACACATTTAATACCTCTGTAACAGAGAGCTTATGAATGCTTACTAAATGTTCTGTAGCAGCAGTCTGGTTCCATGCTGCTGAGAGAGAATCATTGGCTTTTTCCAAAGAAAAACTAGTTTCTCAAATTTTTTATGAAGAGTGGCCTCTCTGCAAAATAACCAAGTAAAAAATCTGTCTCAGTCTGACATAGTCACTCCTTGATTAAATTCTTCTTTGTTGTTTCAGAAGAATTAGAAGAAATTTCATAAATATCTTGTTTTAATCATAGATATATAGCAAGTTAAAAATTGTTTGGGAAACTTGTCAGTAAAATTCCCTGGATTTCTCTGAAATCTGAGTATTTCATTTGAGAAATGGGAAAACATCAATGTACATGACAGCATGTTGCAGGAGAGAAAGGCAGACAGGAAATGAAAAAACAGCTGATGGAGTCACTTGAAAAATATCAAAGCCATCTTGATTTTGAGTCTGGAACAGATGTAGGTGTAGTTGTAGCACATAGTGATAGGCAGAAGGAATTGCAGGTGGGGCTTTTACTTGGAGGGACTGAGAACATCAGTGAGCTGTTCCATGATGTATAAACCCCACATTTTTCTTTTTTCTTTATTTCTGGTTCTCTATTATTCTTTTTACCTCAGAAACACTAGATTTTGGGTTTTTTCTATTTTTAGTAGAGGCCTAGTTAGAGGGTGTGGGCAGTAGAAATCTGCTTGGAAGGCTTATTTGAAGTGGCTGCATGGCTGAAGAAAGTTATATTCAAACTTGTCAGAGGTATAAAGAGATTGATTAATGCCTTTCTCTGAGTTTCTAAAGTACAGCTTTTATGTAATCTCATCATAAAGACTTTTGAACAGAAAATGAGGGAAGTAATGTTCAACAGTATTCTTTATTCCATCTTTTTTCTTTATAGCTCAGTTACACTGGCTTAATAAAAGTTGTGGGGTATCTTGCTTGTAAAAAAGTGCTAAACTTTTGAGAAAGAACTCAAAATTCCACTTCATATTGCAAATATGTTGAAAAGAATGACATTTGGAGATGCGGTATTAACTCATCAGAGCTTATATGCCGCTGACTGCATTTTACTCAGATTTTATTTTGTAATTGTTGTCATTAGAACAGGGGTTTAAGCATCAGGCTCTTTTTCCCACATGAAGAAACTTTGAGTCCTTGTTAAGTAAATCTTTATTTCTTCTGTAGCTTGTTTTGTTATATTTGGAGAACCAACTCTAAGTATATATCTCTGACATTAATCTACATATGCAACACAATCTTATGTAGATAGAAGGTATAACTGAAGATCCCAAATTTTTTTATAAAATCAACACACAATTAATTAAATTGTACCTTAAATTGATTTAATCGCATGCTTTGCCATAAGGAAATGCAAATTCAGGACTTTAAAATGCATTTTCTTTTATTTAATTTTGTGAGTCATGAAGAAAAGCTTGCTGAAGTTTTGGAAGTGTTATTAAATTCTGAAAATATATTCTTCAGGCATTCCTCTTTGAATTGTATTCACAGAATGTGAGATTTTTCCTATTTGGATTTGTCTCAAAAAATTATTTTTGAGCTATACCTGATGTTTACAGACATATTCCTTTTTGAAAATAGCTCCCAGCTAGACTTTCTAGTTATTTGACATATTCAACATTAAAGATATGGGTATGGGTTGCTGTTCTCTCTCTGCTTTTGTAAAGCTCAATAGTTATATGTGCACGCACAAAATTGTTGTTGCTTTCCTGCCCATCTTCAGCAGAATTATGGAAAGTAATTGTGTCCTTTTTCCCGTATTAGATAACTGTGTAATTACTTGGTGCTATTCTCAATGCACATAGCAGGATAAAAAATGCTTTTCTATGTTTTCTAGGTGTAGAATCACAGGTTGGAAGGAAGTTGCTTTCTGGCAGTAAAACAGATTAATTTTGAGTATGAACACACGTAAGAAGGTGAAGTTTTACACAGTATTTTTACACAGTTACTTTTTAGACCATTGTGCAATAAAAGCTACAAAAGGTGGTCACCTAAATGAGGTCAAGTGGATTAGACTGACTGATGTTAGTAAAGATCATTTATCTCTCATAATTACAGATAAATAGGTGGAGTTTCCAAAAAGCAGGTTTAAGTTTTCTTTCAGTTAGATTTTTGTACTTAAACAGATTGGTACAGTGAAAGAAAATGTACTTCGATATCTAGTTTAAAATTTGATATTTCATCTGCAAATACTTTCTGAACAGAAACTGATGTCTTAATTAGATTTTTAACTATCTAGACTCGTAGATCTAGGCAGTAAAAATTTTCTCTACTTCAGCTTCTAATCATCATCAGTCCAAGTTAATTATTGCAGCTTTGTCTGTTTCCAGATGGTTTAGGTATCTTCTTCCTCCACTAATACTGACAGCTTAGATATTGTCAGTTTTAACTATATCTAAACCATAAGAAGGGGTTTATCCTTTCTGAGGGCAGTTTTACCATTATTTCTGGAATTCAGTGAAAGCATTAGTTTGCATACAGTTAATAATCAGTGCATTCTTTTCATCCAGCCTGTATTTGTTGCCTCTCTTCTTTACTGCTCATTTACATACTCTTAAATTTTTTTGCAAAGCTTTGTAGGCGATGGGATGATTGGGCTCAGCCTTTGAATTTTATCTCTCTGGATGTCAGAAAAACTTAGCAGAAGACATCGAACTATAGCAATGGTTTTACATGATGAATAGATATATTTATATTTTATATTTGTATTTATTTAGATATGTATATAGTGAAGTTGCTTGCTGTCAGAGCAGTCCCATGAAGGCAAGGCAAGCAAGGCATACTGTAAACAACTCTGCTTCTACTGCACTGTATTTCAGAAGCTCCTTGGAGAGGCATAAATGAATGAAAAGTATCTTGGATGCTTTCAAGAATTAGAATTCTTCCTCGGTAGAAACTAGTGAATTGTTTGAATGTTTTCTGACAAAGATACAGGTGGTGGTTAGAGGACCGTTAGACTGGACAGTTTAAAGGAAACATTCTCCCTCCTCAAATGTTTTTCCAAGTAGCAAAAAACAACCCCCAAACTGAGAAAACCTGAAAAATCTGCAGTATTTATTTGCTTATTGAGATTAAATTTTGATTATTGAAATTGTAATATTAAAGGACCTTTGAAGGACAGCTGGTCCAGCCCCTACTCAGTAAGACACAACTTGGAAATTACGTTGTGTTGCTCATAGTTCTGTGCATCATTATTTCCACATAGAAAATACTGCCTATTTTTACTCACAAAATAATGTGCTGTAAATTGGTAACTTTTAAGTAATCTTTCTGGTATTGGAGCTCTCATGCATCTAGAGGATCTTCAGTGCTTTTCTGACTTTGACAGACTTTGGAAATTTGGGCAATAATAATGCTGAAGACAGAAAGTATTGAAGGTGTTGATTTGCAAGGAAAAAGGCTATAGCTTTAGGATACAGGAGTAGTATTGTAAAAAATAAATACAAAGAAATACTTACACTTCAACTTTTATTATTATTATGTGATTAATGCAGAATATTTTGTAAGTGCAGGATAAAGGTCCAAAAGAAAAGGAAGGTAAGAAAAAGAAGTAACTGCACAATACAATCGTTTCTGAAATGAAATTACTTCATTTAAAATAGTTATCTATTACAGAAAAAAAATATCTGAAATATTGACATGTAGAGGTAATATAGTTTTTAAAGCCTAAAAATATAGTACTCTTTGTTATGAAAGAATATTTGATTCTCCTGCAAATGTCTCTTTTCTTTTTCTACCAGGCCTGTGGTAAATGTGATGGGGGTAAAATGTTGTCCTCCCACAAGTCTATCAATTAATATCCCAATTACGTTGGTAGTGTTGACTGCTTTGGAAAAGATCTGAGGTGATCACCACAGTGAGACATACTTGGACCTACTTCTGTATTGTCATGAGTTTACCAAGGTAGAATATTTGGGCTGAGGCTGTGAGTGTTGCTCTCCTCAACCTCTGGGCTGGACTTAAAATCTGGCACATGTTCTGGCCAGCTCCTTTGGAGCCCTGTCTTTGGGAAGCACTGGCCCCAGACAATTAGTTTAACTCAGTTATCTCCTTGGAGTGGTGTTGCAATGACCTCTTACTGCTTCCTCCTTGACCCCTCATTTTGTGGTCCTAGAAAGGGGTAAGCAGATGTGATGGGAAAAATGGCTAGTCTCCTCCCCAGATCTACAGCGCTCCTGCTGGAGTAGAAGTTGTCATTACTATCTGTTTGGACTTTTTTCTAGCAGGGAAGAAAAGGAGACCATTCATCTCAGTGGACTGTGGAGAAGAATAGAAAGAAGGATGAGGTCTTAGGTATATATTGCTAGAAAAAGAGAAGGCTTGGATTTGAAGGTCAGGTGCAGCACCTCAGCCACAAACATCACCTGTGGTTTTGGTAAATCACATAATCTTGAAACTCTTATCTGTGAAATGTGACAGACATAGCTGCTTCACTGAAGCACAGTGTGGGTAAAGATCATTCATGTGAAGGATTCAGGTCTTGATACGGCATTGATGGGGTCGATAAAATTAATGTAGTGAGAGTACCATTGCTTTCTGGAGTACAAGCCTTATATTCTAAACCTTTGGGAGGGAGAAGGAAAACTGCTTGAAGGAATAGTGCCTTACTGTAAGTGGAAGATAGTTTACTGGATGATGAGAAAAGGTCAAAGAGATAATTTAAACATGTGATCTTTTTAGGATTGTCTTTGGCTGGTTTTCTTTAATGTGTTAGAAGCATACCTTCCCTTCTCCTTACTACATGAAAGAAGGTAGAGACATGTCTTTCCACAGCAAAGCTTCTATAGTTACAGCATCAGGTATTTTGTGGCCTGTGATTTCTGGAATGCATTGCAAAATCGTTGATGATTTTTTCCTGTAGATCCCAGGCATCTTTTGTTCATCCCTTGGGAAACTTTTGGTCAGTGCAAAGCTTTGCATAAGCTCTAAGTCTTTACAAAAGCAAGCAAGTTTCATTTTAGAGAATGCTGGTGCTGTGTACTACTCTGTACTGCTGTATATGAAAGTTGGCTCTTTGCCTGGAAATACGATACTTGTGTAAGGATACACAGTGGCTGGTGCGAGGGAGAAAAACAAGGTCGGTAGCCTCTGCCACTACTCCAGAAGGCCAGCTTTATTCACAGGAACAGCAGCAGGTTGCTTCAGCTGACTTATGTCAACCACCTTTTCAGTCCTTTCCTTAGTGAATAGGACTATTTAAAACTTCAATAGAAATCTGCATTCAAAGAAGACAGCTAACTTTTTATTGCATAACTTAAAGATATCACTGATCTTTCTCCCTCCCCCACACAGACAGAGCTGTCAAATTGAAAACGTTTTCAGCGTGGAGCACAAGCCTACTCCTTTCAAACCTCATCAAAATTAGCTTCAGAACACTTTTAGAGGAAGAGAAATGCTGCAGAGAAACAGCTGCAGCATGTTTGATCCTCCTTTCTTTTGAGGGGCCTGTGCAACTGTCAAAGCTTAGATCTCTGAAAGGTAGTGATTATTAAAAAGCAAAATTGAGCACAGCTAATTGTGAAATAACTCTTTCTTGATTGGGCTCTGTTCAGTAGTTGGTTGATGGAGGTAAGCAGATTTACAGAGGAGGTTGCTTTACTGCTGGCATGGATTCTTGGAGTGTTCATATGATGTGTGTTCTCCAAGAAGAGACAAGTTAGAGCAGAAGTTTCATCCATGTTAGCAGAAGTGCTGAGAAGAAATGTTTAGCAGCATTGGTCAGTAGGTTACATATTCAGCTCCCGTGCACAAGTCCTACCAACTCAGTTTAGAGGAACTGCAGAGAGGTTGCTGAATGATGAAGGATTGTGTTGATTGATGTTAAACTACAAAAGGGAGAATATTCTGGATGCCTTGCATCTCAGCTTAGGCACCATCTTAAGACTTCACTCCTCCAGTTTAATCTCTTGCTCTGACTTTCCCTCTAGGGTATAATTTCCTCTCACATGTACAGCTTAGAGTGTAATAAGAACTGCCCTTCCTAAATCAGTTGTGTTTCCTCAGCAATAATGCTTCTCTTTTTGGAATGATTCTTGCCCTTTCCTCTTCCAAGGAGCTCTCCAGCTCTCCATCATATAGAGATGTTCCCTATATTACTTGTTCATGTCTCCTCACATTACTTGAAGCAGTACAGTGCATAGTGTTTGCAGTTTCTCGTGCTGTATTGTGGTGATTTTCTGTTTTTCTTGTCTGATCAAGAAGTACTATTAATGGTGCAACCAAAAATTCTCAAGAAGGATGCATTCTAGACATGAAAGACTTTACTTTTCAAACTACACCCTTGCTAATCTATGCTAAGTACTTTTGGAGAGAAATTTCCCTTTTTTTTAAGATGGCAGCAGTTTGATTTGGGCTTAGAAAGAGGATGGCAGCATGGATTTAGATGGGGAGAGCTAGAAACAGGTGTTTGTTTTAAACCAGATCCCTCTTCTGTGAATTAAGATGTGACACCACTAAGTTATAATCTAAACTTATGGTAGATTGAGTGCTTCTGTGACTTTTTTTCTTTAATAGAAAGATTAATATCTAAGAACTGGATTAATATCTAAGAACTTAAGGCATATTTACACAGCTGGTATCTGTAAGAAAACATCAACAGCTAGGTGTATAGCACAGCTGTTCTTTAGCTTTCAAGCCAAATTTTGGTTAGTGGAAGCTTGCCCAAGATACATTACTAAACATACATTGATAAGGAGCAGTTCCAGTTTTTCCTTTATACTTTATACTTCTTCTGTTATTCTAAATCCATCCAGGTAATTGGGCAGCCATTAGGGTTGGGATGGGGAATTCTGCAGGAAAGGTTTGGTATCTTAGAGGGCAGTCATTCATTTCTTTACAGGTTACATGTTCAAGGACGAAGTCTACAGCTCAGCAGTGACCTGGAACACATTCTCCATCATGAGGGGAAAAGAATGCTGCCCAAATGCCTTCCTAATGAGAGCAAAATGGAGGGAACCTGAGACAAATTCAGAACCTGAATTATAAAGCAGGAGAACCAGTGAGGAAAGTGAAGCAATAGGAGCTTGGCAAGAGGCAGCAGAAACCCTCCCTGAGTGCATTTGCTGCACAAAGCTGTTGAAATGTTGCTCCCTTTCTAGGGATAATGCAGCAGCCTTTTTAATGATGATTGTTGCAGATAATGTGGCAGCCGTGATGAAATATAACCCAGGCAGTGAACCAAGAAGAGCTTCAGACTTGCTGGAGTCTAAGAGAGAAGGGACAAGCAGCAGAAATGACTGAGAGGATAAGTGGTGTGCTGAAAAGAGCTGAAGGACATCCAGTAATGAGAAAGGTAGAAAATGATACAGAAAAAATTGATGTAAATAATGGGTCCCAAAAACATTTTGAGAATTTTTTCCTAATAGAACTTTACAGATTTACAGAAAGTTTTGTGAACCAGATAATTTTGTATGCCAATTAATCCAGGAGTAGCATCATAGGTAATGACATAAGAGTCCTTAAAGAATTTTTAAATAATTTGGATTATTATCCATCCAATCCATGGATAATTCAGGAAAAGAAACAGTTTTCTCCTCTAATAAGGTACAAGATTTCTGCTTGTAAGACTTACTTATGGTCTCATGTCTTCCAGAAGTTCTCTATGACACCTTGGACAGAGTTCTCAGAGCTTCTCCCACTGCCGTCCTGGCAATGCCAGAGCTCCTTGCAGTCTGAAGTATAGTTTACCATGCAATGTGCCCATTTTTCATGCCTTCTAATAGAAAACTGGACTCACCATCGAAATGCATAGAAAATTTGTGGTGGGACTGAAAACTGGCTTGAAAGTTTAAGATCTTATGAACGTTTGTGCTTCAATGGTTTTTACCGTGTATAAAATGCAATGAACATGCTCCAGCTCACAGAGTGGTAAACAATTTTACTACATTAATGTGTATATACAGAAGTAGCAGAACTGAACAGGTCATAAAATATTCTGTTTGATTTTCTAAATATTGCATTAATTTTAAAGTCATAGCGAGCATGGATAAAATGTCACAATGCTTTTCCTCCCAATGCATAGCAAATTGTGGATTTCACATCAGCGATTCCAGGCATCCTGAAATCTTGGTAGTTTTGTTTATTATTATTTATTATTTTATTATTCTTAACTATAAATTAATTTTCCTGTCTTGATAGGCTATGATAATTGGCAGGGCTTTCAGGTAGATATGAAATACATGTTTAGTAGGTCTCAGGATCGGGCCAAGGTTGAAAGAATATCAAAACCACAGGCATTATAGTATGACTGTTTGAGTATTTATATTTTGTTTTACTGTATAGAATAAATTTTAGTTAAAAAACCTGTATTCAAGATGGAGAACTGGATTATGGGATAAAATTTCAGCATATATGAACTTTGTCAGATGAACTTCGTTGGAAGTTGATGTGACACTGAATTTGCCCTTGTGCTCTATCCAAATGCTAGTCATCATTTCCATAGTGTGTAAATGTTCATCTGGATGCTGACATTTCATTCCTGTCTTATCCCAGCTCGCGTTACTGGTTTGGGAATATCTGTTGTAACTCCTATCTTTCCGTACACTGTGCTGTCGTCACCACTGCTGTGGCTAATCCACTACTATTTGGCAAGAAAACTGTTTATCCGTTCTGTGTTAGGGTAGATAGCTGAAGTAAAAGCTGGAGGAGGAGGCAGAAGCGTGGTACATTGTGTTTGTTCTGCAGCACATTAACATGCTAGCTGAGCTAACAAGGAGGAGATGACCAAGTGTTTTGGTCATTAGACTAATTTTGTCATGGGGTTTGATGACATACTCCCAGATAAACTGCAAGGATACTGTAACCATAAGTATCAGGAAAGTAGTAAAGACTATGTTCCTGTAGATTTCATAACTATCCTGCACTTTTTCCATAGTTTGTCATGTGGTGAATCACTTACACCCTGAATACTAACCTTGATCCATTTGAATTGCTGCATTAAAGTAGGAATGTTTATAGCTCAGTGTCTCAATTTCCTCCATTTTAGACTATCTTTGTTTTGGCTGCTAATGGCTCAGACAGCAGCCATGTTTTAATACCCCAAGCCCCAGTGCTGCATAGGGAAAGAAACAAGCCAAGGGCCATCCTGTTTGAGGAACAACACAAACAATATTTACCCTACACCCTTACTTCTTTAGAGTTTGACTTTTCTGGCTTTTCTCATTCTGTTTTTTCAGAGTATGTTAGTTTATTTCATTAGCTGTTTATGCTAGGAAGAAAAAACCAAAGCTAATTGCTGTATCCACCCTCAGGAAAAAGAGAGAAAAGAAAATTATCAGGGGAAACTTAATCCATCTGTCTCTCCAAAAGCTAAATTAGAAAGTATAAAAGAGTGGACTAAAGCTTGTTGCATTTACTACTTTAAATGCATTGCTTCCATTTGATTCTTCTTAACTAAGAGCTGTTCACCATATTCTACCTCCTTGTGTTCTTGCTCATTAGAGTGAGAAATCATAAAGCTGTGACCTTGTTCAATAATCGTGCATTTGCCAATTTTTGAATGAGTTTCCCCTCAGACTAAGTAGGGTCTCTGTTTTTCTGTTCAGCTCTGTGATGGCAATGGTTTTCATTCTGCTGTCTTCTAGGTAGTTCTTGGGAAGATGAACTGTATTCCTTCCTTCTAAGTGTTTCTTATTGTCAAATAGAAGCAAAGGGAAGAAAAGTCAAAAAAACCCAAACCATCAAGGTCTCTGATGGTAACTGCATAGTTAGTATTAAAAAATTAAGGAGAGAATACTTCTTGCAGCTTCAGTTCTGCCATCGTGTCTGTCTGTGTGCTTGACAGCAGCCCTCATGTCACTGAGCACAGGTGTTGCTTTGCCACCCCTGCCTCCCAGGGATCCCCCATCCCTGGAGCCTGCACAGGAGCCCACGGCTGACTCTGCCTCTGTGCTGCCAGTGTGCATCCAGCCCGGGAGTTTGTGGTTGAGAGCAGGCAGTGACTGACTGCACCTAGGAGCCACTGCAGGAAGTTAAACAGCAGGAAGGATCACAGTTTTATTTTTGTTTGGCTTTGTTTTTTTTTTTGTCCTAACTCTGATAAGGAAAACTGAGGTAATAGTAATATGGGGAAAGACACAGTCCTTATATTTTATTCCTGTGTTAGTGATGGGGAATGATGAAGAGAATTATGCATGCTTATGAAGAGGGGATGTCTAGAGATTTTACTAAGGATTTTCACGAGGTTCACTGAGCTTAATGCTGTGATCAACAAATCATTATTTACTACGTTCCTAAGATACTCCTTTCTGAATGAATGCTCATTGTGCCAGCAAACAACTGTGGACATGACAAGAGCTTCTGTCTAGATTCAGGTTTCTGTTGCAAGCTCTGCTGAAGCTTTTTCTCCTAAATGAGGCTTCAGCTTTTTAAAGCAATGAAAAATGCAAGGCAAGCTTAAGATTCAACACTTTAGTTCAAGTGAGATCTCAGACATTTATTAGCAATAAACAAGAGTATTAGGTTTTTCCTTCCTTCTGAATTTCTCATGGCCACAGTATGCTCTCTAAGGTGTTACATTTGAAAATATTCTGCTCGTGAAATTCAAATATGAGAAAGGAATGCTTTATTCTGTAATTCTTTTCCCAAATAGCAAATATTTCCTTTTTCCATCACCTTATTTATGGAACTAAATGTTCTCTAGCATTTTTCAAGCTTCCAGTATATTTAAAAAAACCTTATTGTTAGTCTGAATATTCCTAGCTATTTGTGCTTCATTATTCCTTCGTGCGCTTCAAGTACCATCATTACATTCCTTTGATTTTTCTTTTTAGAAGTAACAATGCTGTAGTTTTATGCTCCCTGTAATTTTAAGAGCTCCATTTTTGCTTGCAATTAACTTAACCAACTTGTCACTCAGACTTACTGGCTTTGAAATTTTGTGCTTAATTTTGCATAATGGTACACACTCCCCCTGAGCCACCTTCATCATGTCTTTAAAGTTTCACCGAACTTTCACAACTTACCAACGTTATCACTAATAAGCTTTGCCAGATTATTTAATTCTTAATTTTCAAATTGCAGTTTATTTTATTCAAATTTCTAGCTGAATGCCCTTCAAGAACTGCATTAGATAGTAAAATGCAATCTTCAAGCAGTCCCTAACTCTGAGCTCATCTCTGCTGTGTAAAACATTTTTAAAACTCTTTTGCTTTCTATTATCTGCAGCTCTGAGTGCTGTGAAAGCAGAGCTTCTGCAGGACTTGGACCAGTATTCCTCATGGGATCTCTGAATACTCTGTTCTCCTGAGGTAAATTTAAATTATTTAGGTGCATTTTCTAACCTCACAACAGTCATTTGTTCAGCACTCCCCACTGTGGCTCCTTCCTTCATTCAGCAGTTTCTGCATAAACCTGGGGGTGAACTCCAGTGGCATGAGGGTCTGCTCTGAAGTTAGTTGTAATACTCAAAACCAGCTGAAGGCATACCCAAAGGTTTGGCTAGAGTTCACCTCTGTTGTGGTTGAACCCCAGCCAGCCAAGTCCCCCTCAGCCGCTCTCTCACTCCCCCACCAGCAGTATCGGGGAGAGAATCAGGAGGATAGAGGCTGAAAAGCTCATGTATGGAGAAAAGACAATTTAGTAGGGAAGCAAAAGCAAGTACACAAACAAAGGAAAGCAAGGAAATAATTCACTGTTTCCTTTGGGCAGACAGGTGTTCAGCCATCTCCAGGGCCTTGTTGTGTTCAGCCATATCCAGTTGCAGCTGCTCCTTGGCACTGGACATGACAAATGCCATCACTCCAAATGCCAACCCTTCCTCCTTCTTCTTCCCACTTTATATATTGAGCATGATGTCATGTGGTCTGGAATGTCCCTTTGGTCAGTTTGGGTGACCTGCCCTTGCTGTGCCCCCTGTGCCCCCCCCCCCCCCCCCCAACCTCTCATTCACCCCAGACTTCCTCACCAGTGTAGCCTTAGGAAAAGCAGAAAAGGCTTTGGTCCTGGGTAAGCCCTGTGCAGCAATAACAAAACCATCCCTATATTGCTGATGTTGTGTTCAGCACAGATCCAAAACACAGCCCCATATCAGCCACTGCAGAGAAAGTTAACCCAGACAAAACCAGCTCAAATTCACGGGACTGAAATAGGCCTCCACTCTTCTGTGGTGATTTACAAAATAAGTTTAGTTCATGTTAAACATGACAGATCAGGGGAGTAATTTGCCAGCTAAGGACTAATAAGCTGGCAAATAATCAGAATTATCTGATTCTGAATTATCTTGGAGTTGTTTCACATGTGCTTTTCTTTAACTTGAAGACTGTTCCTCTCCCTCCAACTTGTGTAAAAATATATGTTCAGGTCACTAGTAGGGTTTTGCAGGGCTTCATCCTTGGGCCTGTGCTCTTAAGCGTCTTAATAAATGACTTGGATGAAGGACTGGAAGGGATACAGAGCAAGTTTGCAGATAAAAAAATTGGGAGAAGCTGTTGAGTCCCTTGAAGGCAGGGGGCCCCTCAGAGAGACCTGTACAGATTAGATATGGGCATTTAACAACTATGAATTTCAGTTAGGGAATATGCCAGATTCTGTACCTGGGATGGCACAGCCCTTCATTCACGCACAGGCTGGGGAATGAGATGCTGGAGAGCAGTGCTGAGGAAACGGTCCTGTGTATCCTGCTCACTGGAAAGCTGAACACAAGTCAGGGCAGCCAAGAGGGCCAACCCTGTCCTGGGGTGCATCAGGCACAGCATGGCCAGCTGGGCAAGGGAGGGGATTGCCCTGCTCTGCTCTGCACCGGGGCAGCCTCACCTCCAGTGCTGGGGGGCAGGTTTGGGTGATACAATGTAAAAAATACATTGAACTATTAAAGAGTGTCCAAAAGACAACCACAAGGATGATAAGAGCCTTGAGGGGAAGCTGTATGAGGAGGAGCTGAGGTCACTTGGTTTGTTCAGCCTGGAGAAGACTGAGGGGAGACCTTACTGCTGTTACAACTTCCTCCGAAGGGGAAGAGGAGGAGCAGGCACTGATTTCTTCTCTGTGGTGACAGTGACAGCACCCTAGTGAATGGCCTGAAGTGTAACGGGAGGTTTAGTTGGATATTAGGAGAGGTTCTTCACCCACAGGGTGGTTGGGCACTGGAACATGCTTCCCAGGGAAGTGGTCACAGCACCAGCCTGATAGAGCTCAAGAAGTGTTTGGACAATATCCTTGGGCACAGGGTGTGACTCTTGGGAATGGTGCAGTGCAGGACCAGGAGTTGGACTCAAGGATCCTTGTGAGTCACTTCCATCTCAACATATCCTGGGATTCTGTAATTATATACTGTCTGTTTACTGCAGAGCTAAATAAGGTGAACTCTCTTTAGTCTCCTCTTGGAATGTAAGCTTTTCAGTTCCTCTGTTTTTTCTAGCATCGTTCTCCTGTTTGACTCTTTCCTTCTTACATGCAAGAAACCAGAATTGCACACAATGTTACTGATGATAAATACGTGTGTCAGATGTCTCATTTGGCACACTTTTAAATCACATTTGCCTCTTTCAGGCTGCTTGATCCATGGTGGCTCACTGTTATCTCTGAATTGATCCTGGGATTAAACCTCTCTCCACGTTCTCCTCTGTCAGTTGCAAACAATAAATTTTTACTTTTGGTTTTTGAAGTTTATTACTTTGGTTTCATGTTACTTCATTTTATACTGTCTTTGAACACTCTAGTCTTTCCTGAATGATACCTCAGTCACATCAGTATTGGTCTTTTAAGCAGATTTCATCCCCTTGTGTATATTTTCATGCCAAAGTTACTATAAAAAAATGTTGCTGTCAAGATTAGGTCTGCAGGAACTGTGTTAGACCTTCTGCAATTTGGAGTGAGGCTTTCATGGTATCTGCTAAAACTATCTTCCCCCATATAATATTGCAGTATCAATCTCCATTTTACCAACTTCCTCTCATGGCATGCTACCAAACACTTTGTTAAAGTCTGATCTACTCCATTTTATTTCTCAGAAAATTAGCTACCCTCCAAAAGAAATAGGCATTTCTGACACTACCTGCCTTGAAAAATGATAATATATTAATCCCCCTTTTGTCTGTCCCTTTAATTGTATGTTAAATTGGTTTTAAAGATTTTTATACTACTGGGAATGAGCTAATAGTATTTTAGGCCTTAAGTTTAATTTACAGTGACCTTTCTCACATGTTTTGCTTTTTTAAATGCAGATGCTGCATGCTTTCCCTCTCAGATGTGGAATTTTCTTTTTTATGTTCTGTTCATTTCTATAAAAAATTACTGTGTTTCAGTTCAGATCTGGATTACATTTAAATGTCCCATTAGTCTATGAAATCATATAGATTATCTGCTTTACCTATTTTAAGCAGATGCAGGCATGAGTTTGTAATGGCAGAAATTAAGACTACGGTATAGTCATCAGCCTGTCTGATGATGACAGCAACACTATCTGTATTAGACCTCATGTAATATTTACTGTCAATTTTATTAGTAATTGCAGAATTTTTAGTTGGATTTATACTGGCAAGAAGCTGATGGACTCTTAAAAGTGTTAACTTTTTGACTATGAACATGTTCAGTTGTTACTAATTCACTCTTGTGCATGCAAGCCTTGAAGTGTCATTACTTTGAGGTATTTATAGGAAAGGAAATTAAAACCTTGCAGAGATAAATCTGACTCCCATGTATCTGGGAAGTAGCAAGAATTGTTGCTCATTGATTTGCCTTCTCAGAGTGAATTGTGTCCAGACCTTTTTCTGGTCAATCTTTTGTCTTATTGGCAAATAATTAGGTATTTCAGTAATATGTAGGTGACAGACATGGGTCTGGGTCAAACAATGATTTGTTTGGCCCAGATTCCCTGAAGGTCTTTGAATGTCACTGCTCTTGTGGGATTAAATAATTCAGTGAGAGCCTAAAGATGGTATGTTCAGTGTTATCTCTATTTCTGAGCAGGCTGTCACCTCTTATGCCAGACCGAGGTGTTTTAAGGATGTGTGTTTTCACTTCCAGATATGAATTACAATAATCAACTTAGCTGTGATCTGGAAAGCTTCCCCTTTCGTTGCATAATGTTAATTTTCACCTCAGCTGTTAAGACCCTCTGTGGTAATAAATATATATAGCTCTTTTATAATGGAGGAATTACTACTTTCAGTGAGCAGTCTTTTACAAGTTAGCTTTTTTTAAAATTTCATGTGCTTTTTTTGTTGTGACAGTTCAGGTCTTTGAGATCCAGCAAGTTCTGTGGTGATGTGTATCATGTGGCCATCATTTAGAGCCGTTCTCACATGCAGCATCCACGTCAGAGCCAAGAATTCACGTAAATTATGTTTGGATATTATGTTCTTGCTGACTTCTCAAGTGATTTGCATGGGACCCCCTGGAATTTCCCCTGGAATTTCTATCAAAGGCTGTCTTTGATTGCCCTTGTGTAAATGAAGTTTATGACTCAGTTTCTGTGGTAATTTTTCAACAATACATAAATACTTCTGTAATGCACACTGAAACCAACTTAACACTTAGAGACTGAAATATGTTCTACTGTCACTTTCTTTTTGCCTAATGCAGTTATTGTTCAATGAAGTAACTTTAAAAAAATGCAATGACCACATTTGAGTCAAATACCAATCTTGTTGGATTTCAAATCCCTAACTAAGGGAAGAAACGTCTGGTGTGTGGGTGGGAAGCCGGTACCCTTCCAGGAGTTCAGAGAAATAGGGAAGATGAATGCACTTAATTTTCAAACCATTCTGATACAGGAATTTCTCAGGAGCATTACTTCTGTCAGAAGAAGTAGTTGTAGTAATTGTAACTGTTTAATTTGTTACAAGTAGCAAAGACCTTTTTTCTAATTTTTTTTCCTTCACATTTATATAAACATCTGGAGAAATTACAGGATTTATTTCTGTCTGTCTAGTTATAAGTATTTTTCTTGTTTACAGAAATTTCATTCATGTGTTGACATGAATCTCCTGAGTTTTGGGAGACCTACTTGGGAATTAGGCTGAAGGCCATGTGCCTGTTTGCTGTTGTCCAAGAGCTTGTAACTAAATAGAGGGATCTTCAAAGTGATCTAAGAGTAACAAAGTGTATGTGATAGCATATTTTAGGATTTTGAGTTATGAGGATGTAACAGAACCAGACTTCTGGAATTTTTTGCTTCTCTGCAACTACAGGAACTAGAAATTACTATTTTTTAGGGCTCTGTTCAATCTTATACAATCATCTGACTCACCTGACTCTGAGAGCAGGACCTTGATGAAGTTCTTAGAACAGCTATGAAAAAAACACTGTACTGTGTACCAATATGTCAAGAGAAAGATATTAAGGCAGGTTATTTAAAATTTACTTCTATTTAAAATCTAAGACATACAGGTTATTGTCCCCAGCAGGAGAAAATTACTTCCCAATTGCACTATTTTTAGGTATTTATCTCATTTTAATCTTGTTTTTAACTTTTCTCACTGGCTGGAATTGGAAGTTAAATCTTCTGTTTTAAATTAGACTGCTTTCCTACTAGATGCTATACATATTTATGCATAGCATACACAAAATAAGTAAACAAAATAAGAAAAAAATTCAAAATAATATTCTTAATAGTATATTTTGCAGTTAGGTAATGGAAAAGGAAATTGATTGTACAAGGCAAGAATGTGAAGCACTTTATGGCAACAATCCTCTTTGAAGACTTGTAAACAAAATTTTAAAATTTTGGAATTCTTTTAGGTTTTAAAAAAAGCAAACAAGTTTATTTTTTTCCCAGTATTGCAAATTTATAAGTGTTTATCTCACTGATTTCAATTCACAGTGGTGCAACATTAAGTTATTTCAACTTTTTGAAACAATGTAGAAACGAATCTTTAAACAAAAGAACATACCAGTTTTTGTGGCTGTTCTGTTACAAAATCTTGAACTATTTAAAAGAAATATTTGTAATATGCTGCACAACTGCTGTGGATCATTGCTAGTCTGTTTTAAATTCTTCAGCCTCTTCAAAGACAGATGTTTACCTAACTTGTCCCTGTTTTGAGGTATACTATGTAGGGATATATTCCATTCTCTAGAATTTGTTGTGATAAATTCAAGACTTTTTATTCTCTTACTTTTTTTCCTACAATGCATTATTTCCCCTTTGGCTTTTGAAGTATGTGTGGATTGGTGGTGTATACAATTAGTTGGAGTTTGTAGTGTCCTAAAGGAACTAACATGATTTGTATGTGCAAAAGAAAACTATTGATGGAGACAAATGACTTTCCTGTCATGTTCCAGTACAGTTTGTCCACCTTTTATGAAGTCTGTTTTATGCTTTTCCTGAACCTTGACTTTGCCAAAAGTCTAAAATAAAAGTATAAACTTAAGTCTAAAGGTGTTTGCTTTTTCGTTCCCTGTTGCTTTTTATCCATCCCTCCTTCAGTCTGCAAACTGAAACTGTAAAGCTGTTTATGTAAAAAGGCTTGTTAGGATGGTTTACTTCTACTTCTGCTTCAGTACAGCTAAGCCAGAGTTCAAAGAATTTAATCCCTCCATTTGGACAAATGGGTTTGAAAATCCACACCCCAAAGTAAGTGTGAGTTTAAATGTTACTGAAATGGGAATTGGATTAGGATGTCCAAGCTGCATCTGGAGAAAAAAATTAGGAAGACAAGTGAGAGCAAGAAATAAGTTGGACCCTTGAGGCTTCCAGTCATGTACATATTTAAAAATATGAAAACTTTCAGCAATTCTGTATTAAACAGTATTAAAGTTGAAAAACTTCTGTTTTTTAAATTGACAAGGGGAGGTTTTCCTTCTGCTTTTATACACTGACCTTTTTCCTTCAAAGATTCATTTATGTGAAATTAAACTACTTTCTTCCAAGTCTTAGCCTGAGACAACTTGAAAATTGGAGTCAAAATCTGTACTTGGTTTCCACTGGAACTGAGGAGGGGAAGGAGATGGGGTAAAATGATCAATCTTGGGACTAGTTCAAAATTTCCTTTCTATCTCTAAGTCTAATGGGAGCCTTATATTCACTGCTGCTCTCCTGGTTTAGGGCAAATTTGGGAAGAAACTTCCAAAGGGGTCCCTCTAGAAGGCAGATTCAAGTGGCCTCTCCGCCTACTGGTTCAGGAAAAGGTTTCCTTGGAGAAAAGTGGAAAAAACTTGTTTATTTAACAAGCAAAGTATTCACAAGCATAAAAAAATGAATAATATTGAACAGTAAGACCTCTTGCTGTTCTGAAGAGATGGCAAATTCAGAAAGTCCTTGTCGTGAGGAGTAGCTCGGCTCACTCAGTCTCTTATCAGTCCCTCCTGTGCCAGAAAATGTCGTGTCCAAGGTGCTGGTGGGCCACAGTGTGAGCTCCCAGTGTTTTTCTGGGTTTTCAGTCTAGAGCAGGGCTGGTCAGTTTTAAGAAAAAGGAAAACCACGGTCCAGGGAACTTCTCTGCTTCAGCTAGCTAAAAACTATCTAAAAGCAAAGGAGAGCTCTCCCTGCTGTCCGGGAGACAATCAGTCTGTGAGCCCAAATGATGAAACTCTTATCTCCATGTTTTGAGTACAACCGTTTTAGACATTCCACTGCTTCTTCTTCTCTCCCCCTTCACTCTCAAATCTTGTTTTAAAGGTGAAAAACTTATTTCTGTGCTAAATGGATTAATGGGGATACAATTCAGCATCATAAAGTCACCCCAGGATAGCTGCAAGAGTTTGAAAATTTTTGTATTCCAAACTAATGGAGGATGCTCCAGGGGAGGGACTTTACAGGGACTCTCCTGTGCAGAAGCTGTCCTAGTTTGACAGAGATCTGAAATGTGTAGATCCCCACTCCCATGCTTGAGTGATGTAATATGGTCATTTCCCCCCCTGTATCTAATTTTTTTTAGAATAACTCTAGTAGGGGATGTTTTAATGGTTATTCCATGACTAGATGCTTGGACATTTTTTTTGAAACAGAAAATAAATTCATTCAATTCATCTTGGGAAATAAAAACGAATTTGAAGTGGGTATTGAAATTGAAGCATGATGTGTATGTGTGCTCTGACAAGTCTCTCACCAATTTGATATTGAGTGAAGAGATGGGTGACAATTTCTCAAAAGTTGTGAGTCTAGCCCTTTATTGCCCTTCACTCTTGTAATGGTTCAAAACAATTACATCATATGTGTGAGTGGCATATTTTTTGTTTCAATACAAGGACAGACTAGAAATAAGAGAGTTTCTTGTACTGGAAACTTTCTTGTCTTTTATCATCTCTCCCTCTCACAGAAAAAAAAAATAAACTTCAAAGCTGGTTTAATCAAAGCACAGATATTTTTGTTATTATTCAACAAGTGAATTAAGGATTCAGGATTAAGTTCTTAATTGTAACATTATTAAAAAAGCCCAACCTGCCAAGAGAAGTGACTGGAGATGACTGTTGGCTAAACTCCAGGAAGAAAGAAGAGATTGCTATAGTGGGAGAATATCGAAAGATTTTAAGAGAGGAGCCTTTTGGTATACAAGGAGGGTAGGGTTTTTATACTGAAAATGGCCATGTGAAGACCAAAATTGGAAGATAGGTTTGCCAAGCCTTTAGAATTTAGATACATCAAATTTTGCATGGAAGGCTTAAAATTGTGTGATATGTAAGCATTACAAAACCAGACATATGGAAGTATCTGTATAGCTTTTAATAGTTGAAGTAATTTAAAGTTTTGTAGTAAAATGAAATTTTTAGTAGTGTTGTGTGTAAACAGAGATCATTAATTTTAAGTAAATTGTAAAACTGAGAAAAGTAATCTTTCCCTGAGTTATTTAAACCTGTTTTTTTTCCAATATACTTCTTAAAAGTCAGAGAAAAACTGAACAGATTAACCATGTTTTTCCCTAAGGGCCATGGAAATTAAGTTTTTTACATGTTTCATGTTTATGCATGTAGTGTGTTACAAATAAATATGAAAACATTTCACTTTCCATGAATAATGTGCAGTCCAAGGTCCTGAGCCTATGGAGATGCTTACGTGTGGTTCACAGAATCATGCAGGATGTAAGGCCAGCAGGGACATTTGATTGCCGTGTTTGATTTGTTTTGTAATACGAGTGGTTTCATGTTACCCATCTCAACTGTCCTGTACTGAGAAACATTTGTTTGGGTAAGTAGATTTCCAGAGAAGTGCTCAGACATGATTCAAGGATCTCATGGGGTGGAGAGTCTGCTGCTTCTCTTGGTCGCTCGTTCCAGTGATTAATCATCTTCTCTGTTTAGAGTTTGCACCTTATTTTCAATTTACATCTGGCTTCAGCTTTAAGGCTTAGGGCTGGTTCTCTGCAGGCCAAGCTGTCCCTCTTGAACTCTGAGCATCTAGAAACATCTTAGTGGTTCTGGTGAAACATCTCCTCCTCTTGAATACATGCAAAAAACTCTTGGTGGGGTGTGTTTATGACTGTGCTTTGAGATAGAGCAAATGTTGCTGTCCTTTAAAGCAGTAATTAAAATCAAATCTTTCTTGCAGTCGGTTAGGAGAAAGATCTGTATTTTTTCTGTTTCCTACCTACTGTATATTTTTGCAAAGACCAGCTGTAACATAACCTTGAATGGTTTTATTATTGAAAAATAATTTAATAGGCTTTTCTTTAATCTGTGATAATTAAAAGCAGCATTGGCTTTTTACTTCTAGAAAAAGGGTTAAAGGGAAACAATTTTTCTGGCTTTCTGTTGAGCATTTCTTACACATGCTTGGTGAAATATGAATCTTACCCAAATGTATCTTAATGGTACTGCTTGTGTATGTTACAAAACCTGTAGGACATGCCCTTGGCTGACTTGTACTGCATGTATAATTTCTTGCAGTTGATGTCTGTATTGACTCATCAGAAGATTTGTTCCTTGTTTGCTTTCCAGATGCACACAAAGACTTTACATTTTATATTTGCATGCTCTTGGTTACTGCTTGCAGTCCTATATTTTTTATGCATTTTAGGTCTCAGGAAGGCATTTCCTGCATCGCTTGGTTTGCTTCCACACATCCTGCATGAGAATATTCTCTAGAGAATGAAGGACTTTTGACTATTGAATTAAAGCGATTTAGTTTTGTTGTAAAAACTCCTCTTGAAGTCTGATGATTTCTTTTAAGCTGAGGATGTTAATCTGTCAAGGATAGAGTCACCTCTAATCTATGTCAAAGAGAGGCATGGCTGCACCTGCATCAGATATGAGGCATGCACTCCTTGCACATTTCTGCTAGTGGTAGTGCAGATCTACTTAAACCTCCTGGAAAATCAGTACTTGTCTATACTTTCATTGTAAAAGACAGTAAAATTGTGCTTTTTTGCTAATAACTAATGGCACATACGGTTAAAAATGTACAGCCCAAGTAGAACAGACACTGAGCAATAGGTAGGTCATCTGTGACACTTCACTATTGTGTTAAGGTATTACTGAATTTATAATCTTGTGTATATAATTAGTTTCTTTTAAGAAAGCCTGATCATGAGATATATTGCTTAGAATAATTTGTGCTATTTTTACATGGATGAGAAGTTTTTAATGCTTCTCAGTTATATCTGAGCCATGACACTACAAGTGATCCGCAGAGGTATAGACAGTCATGGAGCAGAATTTTGTTGGGCAGCTGCTTGTGCCCACAGTTTTCAGTAGACTTGAGGCAGTTTTACTTCATGGGACCTATGCTGTCTGTATGAAAAACAAAACCCTTGCTGTGCCACCCATACTAAGGTATTCCAGAGCCCAGTCTGAGGCTGTGTCAAATGAGAGAGGTCAAATAATGCTATTCAGCAGAAGTTTACCACAGGAGTCTTTAGGGATATAAACTTCTACTAATAGCTTGGTTGTCTCATATAACAACTTGTTTCCTCTTCCTCTTTTGGCCTCATTCTTAGGAGGAGCCAGAACAGTCATGTGGTGAAGTGGAACTTATGGCTTCCCTAGTCTGTCCTCCTAGGATGCCATCCCCGGAGCAGATGTTTTAGTGGTCCTCTGATGGTTTAATATCTCCTCGGCTAACTTGCCAGGGATGTGAGTTCCCTTGTGCAACCCACTACAGTTTGCATGTACCAAGAATTAAGGATTAGTCCTTGTTACATTCTTTAAAGAAATGATCTGGTCTTAAATCTTGGTGTTCATAATTCACGTGAAGCTGTAGTGCTGCACCTGGCGTGCATCATTCCGGTATAGGAGCATGAGGTATTGCCAAATCCCTGATCAGCCTGGGGATTGATCAGATGAGAACTGGCTGTTCATAATTCCTTCTGCCAGTGCACATTTTTGCCCAAGTCACCCAAGTGTATATTTACTGAAGTGTAAATGCATTATTTGGCATACCTAATTTTTAAGAACGTGATGCTCAGGCAAGCTGGCAAGCTGAAGTTTTCAGGCAGGTAGGTAGGCAGATTCTGTTCTAAGATGTGGTTCATAAATTGGGACCCCAAATCTGATGTGCACAGAACAATTATTGGTAAAATACTGTGTTCATGTGATGTTCTGCTATCTAAGCTCCAGTACAAGGTTGAGTCCTTTTGTGCTCTGAATTGCACAGAACATAATTCAAATGTCAGTTTCTATTTCAAAGCGTATACACTGAGGCACTTACTAACAATTTGCTTTCAGCTCCATTGTGTTGAAGGCCTGCCTGAAGAGAGAGGTGTTATTAATTAATCATTTATAACAAAATTGTAGATTTTAGGATGTGCCACATCAAAACTTCTCCAACAAGGGCAGGCATCTTTACAAAAACTCACTGAGAACACTGCTGAAGAATGTACTTACAAAAGACAAAACTGAATGTTACGTGAAATGAGACATCTTGTCAATGTATTTAACATGCTGCTTACAGTTGGCATTAGAAATTAATTGAAACACAAAGAAGTATGGTAGACATCAAGGCAGTTAGTGTGTAAAATGAATATTTTCATAACTACTTGGTTTTGTTCTTTCTGACAGTCCTCTGGTCTTACCTGTTTTACTTTGGACTTTTTTTGTGTTTTGTTGGGATCTTTCTAAACTTCTTCTTCCACTTTAGTTAGTGGCAGTTAAAAGCCAATAACGACCAAATATCATCCCTTTTCAGTATTATGTGATTAGTATGCAAATAAACACATCAGAGCACTGTAATTCTCTCTGTGATAGTCTCCTGGCTTGCATTTCAGAAGTGTTTACATCTCTGTTATAAAAAACCTTGACTACCCTGTCCATATACATCCATGTTAGGGCTTGGAAATGCATAAGAAGGGTGGAGTTGATTGAATTATTTGCATGGAGTGTGGGAAAATGGAGCCTTGAAGTTGGAACACAAATGTTATTGCATCTGTTTGTTTTTCTGCATTTTAACTAAAGAAATGCTACTGCTTTCTGAAGGTGTTTCTTCCTAAAAGTTGTTCAGAATTTTAACACAGTTAGTACATCACATGTTGTATAGTCAGTAGATGTCCTTAAAATTAAATCTGTTGCCTTTCAGTAAGACTTCTGTTTGAATCTACAGGCTTTGGGCAAAAGGCTTGCATAGATTTCCTTGGGTTTTCCTTTTGCTGTCATGCCCATACCTGTTGTTAGCTGAAACATTATTTAAGCTGCTCAAGCTATGAGGTGCAGTAAAAGTTATGTTCCACCACAGACCAGCATGTAACAGCGCAACCCTGCCCACAGCAAAAACAGGTGATGGCCCCCTTGGTTCTTATGGGGACATGGCCATGGCTGGAGCTGGAGCTGGGAGCTGGAGAACTGCAGAAGCTGAATGCTGGTTCTAGACCTGGATCTCCTAATTATGCACCTGGATGATATATCTGTGGAAAGGTGTTGTGTATCTGTCACAGTGCAGCAAAAAATGGTCTCCTGCTTGCTTCTCATTCCTCAGTTCCACAGAAAGCCAAACTTGGATATTACCGGAATTCATTAGGGTTTTGTCCTGGTGGCCTGCTTTCTATCAGTTCTTCCTTTGAGGAATGCAAGCTGTAGCACCCCAGGGAAGCTGACAGGACTGTGCACACACTACTAAGGATCTGACTGATTAGTGACTACTAATGAGATGACCAGTCTTTGTTAGGGCCGCATTCTGCTGTTGTTTTGACATTCATAGGTATGAGGTAGCACTTCTACAGGTCAGGATACTTCTGATACTTGACAACTGCTGAGCTGTTTTAGAAAGGAGTTCTCTCTGTTGAAGAGCAGGATGGGTGGAGATACCTTGTTTAGCAACTGCAGGCTCTACAGAAAGTATTATATACTGCCCATAAAGAAATTTGTCATCCAACCTTGCTAGATAGCACACTCTGTCAGAGAAATAGTTTCTGAAAGCAGGAAGCTTAAACTGGAGGTGAAGTAAGAGGGAGATCCCTGCCAAAGAAAACAAAGAAGGCGTTTGTATTTGAGGTACAGGCCAGAAGGTCATATGGATTATCTGAGACGTGCCAGGACACTGTCTTGGGAGTGATTACATATTTCAGAGAGCATGTTCTTGCTCTTGCATTTACAGAAACCCACAAGAATAATTATTCTGCCCACTTGTTTTTTCCTTGCTGGAATTGAGGTGAGGGGAATCTAGTAAAGTTACTTTTACTTTAGAGGCAGCTGAACTTCACAGATTGGACACATGGTCCTAAATCAGTTTTGCTTGAATTCGAGGAGATTATCAGCAGTATTTAATTGGTTCAGCCCATCTTTGATGTTGCTATGGTTATTGCATATTTTAATATTTTTAGGAGAGAAAGAGTGAGGGACAAACTCTTGTCAGTTTGCCTTCACTGTAAGGACTTCACTGTAAGGACAATTGTGATTTTCCTATTGCTGTTCATTTACCAGACCTGTATCTCACACAGTATGAGCTCATGTCTTTCCTGTTCTGCAGGCACTATTGTGGGAGCTGTCATGTCCATTGTTGCTAGCTGCTTGATCCAGATTTTCAGCAGTTCATATAGCACTGTAAGCTAAATGAATGTTTTGAAATCTAGGTTTCTAGGTGAAACATGCTTACCTGAGAAATTCAGGCTGAACCTACCTTTCCAATATGCAGACATTTTATGTATTTAGAAGACAAACAGAAAAAAAATGTTTAGAAAGAAAAGTGTCTCCCACTCCTGCTGTTAATTAATAATTGCCTAGGCAAAGAACATACATCCATGGTAAAACGTGACTCACCGTGGGTAATGAGCTCTGTCGTGTTTTTCCTTCTTAGATGGTGGAGTAAAGACTTTTCATATAAGGCTGTGTTAGCTTCCTTGTCCAGAGCTCCCTTGTAATCTAAGTGGGATTTGCATGCACATATTCAGGAAGAACATGCTACACCTTTAAATATGGGTATTTAAGTTTGTAGCAAACATATATTCTCCAGTCTGGAGATGATGCCCTTTTCATTCTCTTGAAAGGGTTGTAGACACCTTGGGTGATGTAAATCTCAGAGCACCTCTGCTTTTCTTGAGTGACTATGGAGTAGCAGTCAGCAGTGTGGATAGGATATGGAGGTGTGGGCTTTAAGTTTGCATTTTGCTGCTGGGCATTGAACTTTGTTGGATTGTTGGGGTTTAAATTGTCAGTAATTAGTGTGGATTCTGGGAGCTACTGTTCTTTGAGAAGTATAAGAAAAAAAGCTCAGGTACCATGGTTTAATTTCCATTTATTCTTAGGATGATTCCAGTTAATGGATCCCACATGCTCCCTTGTTAAGATCTGTGTTTTGTATGTACTTATGTGGGGTTTAATTATGGTATTCACAAATTCCTCCAGTCGGTAAGCAGAGTTCTCATGTACAAAAATAATATGCTGGCCTTCTTTCAAATTATGATGAGAACACAGAGATGGCTTAACTTGACAGTGATGAGGACACAGTCTTTGGAGCAGGCGTTGTTTCTGATCTGTTTTCCTATATTTGTAGGTTGATAAGATGAAGAAGGAGGAGAATATAGATTTGTACCAGTGCAACAGCAACTAAACCATGACAATGGATTTGTCAGAACTGGAATGACGTAGTGTTTGAAATGAAACAGTTTTAAGGACTGAATTTGTAAAGGCATGTATACACATGTGAACATAGCATGGAAGGCCCTTCTGAAAACCAGATACATTCTAGGCAGGCTTTTCATTCCATTGGTTACCTAACCTAGAGGAGTTTTACAAGAAAAGAGTTGGTATTAGACCCTGAAAGAGGTTTGAGTGTGTCTCCACTGGATGTCAGTAAAAGTCAAGGAACAGAAAACAAAATGAGGTATTACAAATATGTTGATCTCACTTTCAAAAATGTCAATCAGTTGTTAACCACAAATTTTCAGGCTGATGAATAACGTTGTACCACGTGCTCAAATTATATGGGGTATGGAACACTTTGCCTTGTCTTTTCAATGACAGACAAATCTTTCCATTTCTTAGAAAAAATCTCAAGGATTTTTCAGACTGTAGCCAAAACTGAACCATAAAAGTTGTGCAACCGTGGTGTTCTTCACCTGGAAGGGTTGCCATTTGTTTCAAGCTGATAAAAAATACTGCTTCCAAAGAAGCCAGAAGAAATAGCCAACATGCTTTTTATTGTTGCACTTGTTTGTACTTCAGTAGGATTCTTTACCCAGAGATGTTAAGAAAACTCAACTCTGGCTTTTCTGGAAAGACATCATCCAATATATCATAAATTACATAAATAATAAAAAGACTTAAAACCAAGGCATCTACAATGCTGGTGCTGTTATTTCATTCCACAGAAGCATCAGGAAGTGCACTGCTCACACTTTTGAGGATCTGAGACCTTAATGAAATAAGCTTTGAAGATCCTTCATCCCAGGAACTTTGAACTGTAGGGTTAATTACTACTGATAGCAGTATTCATTTAACTGGCAAAAGAGTAGATTTTGGCCTACACAGCTTTAGTTTTAAAAAAGCTGTCCCTATTATGTGCCTCATGTATTCATGCAAAGCAATTTTATCTTAAAAAATAGCTCCTGGCCTGAGCATGTGAACAGGCTAAAGTTTTGGGGTTTTTTTTTCCAGGAGAGCTCTAGGATAGATACTCTTGCAGTGTATGGGTTCTCATACAGCTGTTCACATAAAGGTTTTCAAAAATATTTGTGAAGTTTGCTCAGTTGGGCAAGAGGAGCTCTCACCTGATGGTGCTCCATTTTAGAACAAGATTTCATAAACCTCTCTCATCTTGAGGCCTACAGATTGGTCAGAGCTCATTTAGCCTCTAAGTTGAATATTAGCTTTCTGGATTCTTGGCTGAATCTCTGGTAGTCTAAAGTGTAGTGTGGGTGGCTGAATCAGTAGGTGCAGCAGTTCATAAATGGAGTGAAAGAACTTTTTGAAGGTCTTAAATTCAACTCTTGATGAGGATGACAAACTTGCAGAAGCTGATTAAATTGTCAGTGATTCATGTGATGACTTAAGTCTTGGTGTTTTACAGAAACTTCACTAAGGAAATCTAGTGTCATAAAATTTATTGTGTTTTTGTGAGTTTTTTTGTTGTTTACTTTTTTGGTTTTTTTTAATTTTTACTTCAGTTTAGTTTGAGAAGATTCAAAGGTTTTAGCAAACTGTTCCCACTGAGGATAATCCAAAGTCCATTTTTAACAAGACTAATGTAATATTTGTCTTTATGTTTGCCTTTCAGTTCCTTGACTTATCTACAGATAACTTTTCTATTTGTTTAAAACCCTTTTCCACATATCTGATTGGAGGGCTAGCAGAAATAGAGATGACAGAAAAAGAAAAAAAGAAGACAGCTACAGAGAGTCAAAATAATCTCTCCATTGCAAAGGAGGTTATAATCATGCACTCTGGTTTTTGGTTATTTACTCCTGTTTTCCCAGGGGCAGTAGTCATCTGGCCAAGCAGCAGTGTGCACAGGTAACTCCAGAACAGTCAAAGCATGCGCTGCCACTTGGCTGGTCCGGCATGGGGTGTTGGGGGAAACGCAAGGAGAAGGAAAGCCACTTGGTACACAGGAGAGAGAGTCAGCTGAGCAGGGAAGGAAGCATTAGATGTAGGTTAGGAGTCCATAGTTAATATGTTTCAGTAATTCTGTTTGTAAAACTGCTTCTTGGGGTCATAGCTTCACAGGAAGCCTGGCTCACAGAAAGCAACAGGAGCTGCTGGAGGCCATCAGGGCCCTCTCTTTGAATGCAGATGATCACTGAGAACAACAAATCCTGCTGGGGGTTTGTCTTCAGTGCCTCCTGTGACAAATATTCAATGACCTTTGCAGGTGATCTACTCTGGTGTTTCACTAGCCTAAGCTTTGGAGTTTTTCCTAATGTCAAGACCAATTTTTTCTTGCTAAAATTTAAGTTTATTACTGCTTAGATTGCCCATTGGGAATACACTGAACTTTTTTCGTGTGTGCAGAAAGCTGTCTTGTCTTCAAAAAAAAATCTGTATTACTTCATCAAGAATTGGATCAAGTTCTGATTTAATTTCTGAAGAGTTTATGATAAAAATTCAATATTGAAGTTGACTATAGTAGTAGACCATAATGCTCATCATACCACATAAAAAGCATTCACAATACCATATGAAAAAATTTCAGACTATTTATATCATAGCCCGTGGCTGTTGCTTTTTACAACTTTCTTAAAAAAAAAAGGTATTCTTCCTGACTCCCATAGAAGGTTGTTTTTGCTTTGGAACTTTTCTAGTAAAACTTTCAATTAGGGAGGAATAAAAATGCCACTTGCAAAGAATAGCTACATCTTATTGGCTTGTATTGGAAATGTGAGTTAAAGACCACATTAAATTATAGAAGTTAATAACAGCTTAAATATTAGATAACAGTGGACAAAGTTAATATACTAAAACTATTTGTTAAAAATATGGTAGGGGGAAGGGCTAGGTAAACTAACAGTAGTTCTTATAGTCTAAAATACATGTGAAGATGGAATACCTGAAATATACAGGACATACCATGTGGCAAATTTAAAGTTGCTTCTGAGTTCACCTGAAAGGTTTAATTTTAGAATGAGATTTTAAATACTTAGTGCTCCTTTAGAATTTTTTTTCCATGTAATAACATAGTCTATAAATGAGTAAGTGTATTTTTGCAAGCACATTTTGGAACAATGCACCCATCCTCAATATGAGCTGAGCATGCTCCTCTGCTCAGGAGGGAAGTGTAAAGTGCTGTACAGAAAATTGTCCATGATCCTTTCCTCAATGCTTGCTTTTTAATCCAGAGCACAGACTTAAAACCAGAATAAATTGATGCTTAATTACTGTGTGCTAACCACGAGGCCTTTCTAACACAGACAAAGTGTCATGAGCTGTGTGTCAGCTGGGCTTTTTGCTGCACTCCTGTGTTGCCAAACACATTAGCCATGTGAACTAGCAAAGTGATTCATGGCGTGGTTTTTGCAGCACCTCTGTCATATCATTTTGGCTGCCTACAACGGGATACTGACGGTGTCTTAGAAGGCTGTGGTTAATGGATGTTGTGCTCAGAGGTCTGATAAACATGCCTATAATCAACACATTTTATTACTTGGTTTCATGTTGTTGGTGTTGATATGGTGCCAAAGGACTTTATTGGAAGTGGGAGTGAAAAACGAGTAAAGGGAGAATACTGGCTGTGAAGGGCTTTAGCTTAAGATACAGGAAACAGTAGGAAGAGGCAAGAAATGAAATAAAGTTTGATATGGGAGAATGAATCATGAAGCATGCGGTTTTTGGAGGCTGCATATATTTCTTTAAGTGTTTTATACCCAGTTCTAGTTGACATGCATGACTGTACAGCCTGGAATGTGTTAAACATTTTTGAAGGTATTTAGAAAAGGGCAAGTTGGGTTTAGTTGTCAGTGCAGTGTTACCTGCATTGTTGAGGTATTGCATAATCTTGCTTATGTTTTATAGCAGGGGATGGGTTATTTTAAATCTGATACAAAAATGGCTTCATGTTTGCACTTGACCACTTTAAACATTTATAATGTACAACATATTTTCAAGCATAATCAAAATGTTAAAATATACTTCAATGAAGATTCCTGGAACAGTTATTAGACTCTTTCATTGAATCTTCTAGTTAGTTTTCTATAACTGAAACTGTCCACCCCTTAATTAAAAAACCTCTGAATCTCAAAACTGCTAATTATGATAAGTAATGCTTGGTTACTGATGGTTTGTTGGACCTGCTGCTTTTCTTAAAAGGCAGGTGTTCTCTGTGGTCTCCATTTGCTTTGGACTAATGTGATTCAAAGAGGGCTAAATGCAGGCGCAGTTCTAATTTTCTCCAATGGAAATGTCATTCTCCTAACACTGAATTTGATTTTGCCTGATGATGACTGCATTCTGGCAACACCTTGTGGGTGTGTCAGCTTCTTCTGTGTTATGTACAGTATACACATGTAACAAGAAAGATGCTCCTTGTTCTCTTGCTCAGGATTTAAGTTTTAAGAAACTGGAAAAACATGATTCTCTTGACCAGCTTTGAGAGTGGTGTCTTTTCTTTCCCCATCACCACCTCCATAAACTCTGAAAGCATGTCAGCAGTGTAATCTTTAAATTCAGCAGTAAGAGAATATAATAGAGATATTATTGTTTGGGATGAATGCCCTGGTAATTGATTTGAGATGGCATTCGTATCTGGAGAGTCTTTTGTTTGCATGCTGTTTTGGAATGCTGAGATTTTGAACTTATAATGGAAATAAGATGGATGAAGTATGAGCTATGATGGACAGAGAATGAAGGGCATCATTATGAAAAGATCAGGAAAAAAAGAGACTTTTGAGGCTTTTGTTTGTTGTGGGAACCTTAATGAGTGAACATGGCTAACAGATGCAAGGCCTCAAAGTCTATGGTGGCAGGCATCAGTGCAAAACCCAGCAACAAATATATCTTGCTGAGTAGAGCAGGGAAGTAGGAACTTGGGAAGCTTGGAAGATGGGCAGTGAGGGCTGGCAGCAGACATTTGCCATGTACATGAGAAGCAAAAGGGAAGTTCGGAAAGAAGGTGTTGCATGGAAGACATGGGCTCATTGAGACAGAAACTGATTTTTTTCTTTATTTCTTTTGCTTTGGGGTGTGAGAATTTCACATCATTGAGTTTTCAGGAACTAAGAGCAACTGCTTTCAGTCCACACCCAAAACAAGTGAAGAATAGCAATGAAATGAGTGACTCAGAGAAATTACTGACACTAAATCCAGCAGCTGATTGGATGGAATGCTTTCTTGAGTCTTAGACATCTGTATCAGACTTCGGAGCTTGTTTTGGTGCTTGCTTTTCCAAATATCTGGTAGCTGAATATTTTCCAATCCATATTTGGAAGTAGTTGATTCATTCATAAGGATAATATTCATGCTGTTCAGGAAACGCAGTAGTTTGCTCACAGATCTCATTCAAATGATGATATAAAAGTATCTGTTATTTTAATTTCTAAAATAGTATCAAATAATTTTCTGAGAACTCTTTATGAAAACACAAGGCATAGTAGAAGCTACCCTTAAGTGACTCAGGTAAAGCAGAGGAAATGCTGTTCTTTTATTTTAAAAAGTTGATATTTAGTTAGCTGCTTGTTGTCTCAAAATGTAAAATATTGCTAAGTGATATTTCCTTTTAATGATAAGATGGGGTGCTGTGCATCACATGAGTTGGAATTCTTCCCAGAAAAACCTCTGAACAAGAAATTGGCCACCACATAGTCTACTCTTTGCTTACATTGCAAACTTGCTGTTGTGTTTCTTGTGGGATTAAGAAGGACTCTGTGTGTAGGTGGGACCAGGATATAATTAAGCAGTGCTGTTAAAGGAATATCAGTTTTGAGTGATAGGAACAGGAATATTATGCGTGATCTTGTAGTTTCCCAATGTAATTTGTATTGGGCTTCAGGTCAGAGCTATGGAACAGACATGAATAAAGCCAGATCATTGCTTTTTGGAGTACTACTGGACATGCACTTTAGAGTCAGGTGTTGTCCCAGCTACGGAGCAGGGGGAGAGGTTTCTCTGCCAGCTGATGATGAAATCCTGCAACCATCTGCCTGCAAGTAGTGTATTTTTAAAAAACATTAAGCTCACATTTGTTTCTCTTTCTTTTTGCTCTTTTAAAAGAAGTTATTCATGACCTCTTTTTGGGATTAAAAAAACCCCAATGACAAAACAGCTTATAAAATAAAATTTTGAGGTCAAGTCCACAGAACTGGAGATGGGGAGTTTTTTGAAAGAGCACTTGTTAATGGGGGACCCAGTGTGCATCCAAACTCACTGAGAAAGCTTATGGCAGAGCAGAGAGGAGAATGCAGGTGACCCTACCACAGCCACAGACATGCACTCCCTTTTTTAGTTTGGGATTTTTGGGTTTTGTCTTTCCTTCCTGTTGCATTTTTGGTTTTCTCCCATTAGCTTCCATGGCCTCCATGCCACAAAAATAGTCAGGAAAAACAGCTTTTATTTCTGTTTTCTTGATGACCTTTTAAAAGTTTATAGACAGTCAGAATGGAGCTTGTTGCCATAATAATCAACTATAGAATCAATAAAGTAAAGGTGGTTGCTAAGGGAAGGCCATGTATAGTCGTGATGTAAGCCTGAGTGCCACAGCCCGTCCTGTAACAAGAGAGAAGCTTTGTGGGGTTGGGGTGTGTGTGTGTGAGAGATTCTTCGGCAAGGAGGGCTGCTGAAATCTGAATTCAGCTTAGCAGTGTTGATTTAATGTACTTTTCTTTGTTATGGCAACAGAAGGGAACATATCTTTTGAAATATCTAATCTTGCTTCCCTCATTGACCTTGTTCTTGATAAACAGCATTAAATATCCTTGTAGGAAATATGCTTTAGTGAGTGTGCTAGAAGTACATGCAGATTCATATAGCTGCAGAATTGAAGAGCAGTGAGCTACTTGTAATACAGACTGAAATTAGCCCCTCACCTTTTTCCCTTCAGAGTTCACCATTTCAAAGGAATCACCCCAGATACAACAGCTTTGATGTTGTGAGAGGTGAGTTCTCATCCTTGGCTGCTTTGGAGGCTTATCTCAGCATGTAAAAATTTTCTATGGTTCTAAAGCTTTAACTCAACAGCTGCTGTACTTCTGCTCTTCATGGTGGCTGAAGTCATGAAGACTTCTCTTCAGCCCTGCCATTCCCAGCAGATCTTCTGACCTTTTGGAGGTTTTGGCAGCTGGTGTGACTGAGAAGGACTAGATAACTGGCCTTGTTAGCTGGGCAGTGGCATGACGATGGCTAGACACTCAGGTTTTGGTTGCCTGCACTTTCCTCGGCTTTCTGGTCTGCTTTGTGGCTGCAGCTGGACCATCAGACCATTGTGTGTTGAACAATTGCTGAACAAAATGGGATTTAAAAAAAACCACAATATGGATTGTCAACCCAAGGTTACTGCACAATCAGAGTGAAGTGTTAAGTCATAATGTAAATATTTTTACTTCAGGTGTTTGTAAAAGTAATATAGAGAACAGGATATCTCAGAGGTGTTTAATGAGAGAATTAGGAATGGTTCCCTTGAAGGCCTCCAAATCAGATCTCGTTTAAGGTAGCAGCGCTTGTAAACCATGAATATTTGGCAGAGGAAAGAAATTATTTAATTGATTTCTGGCTCTCGTCACAAAATAAAAGCTCTGGAAAAGTGCTAGCTGCCATTCTTAGAGAGACCAGCAATTCCATCACCATAGAGATTTATCCTCTTGAGCTGCTGTTTTCCTGAGTCAGGGTTAACGCACTGGCTGGGCTGACTGCAGCCAGTGCTTGTATCTACCTTCCCTTTGCAAAGAGCTTTTGCTCTGGAAAGGTTAATCAGCCAGTCTGGAGGTCAAACAAGACATGGAGAACAAATATCACTTTGCAGTTTGTTCCATCAATGGTAATAGATGGCTATTAGTGCTACGGTCTTCATTGTGCCTAGTCCCAATCTGAAAAATACAGAGTACAACATGGACTGGACACCTACAGATTTGTGTAAAACAGGATTATAAAATTGCTTGCATGTGCAAGGTTTGATTAGTAGTTGTCTTTTTTTTTTTCTTTTTTCTTTTTGTTACTCTTGGGGTTTTAATTTTTTTTTCATTAGGTTGGTATGAGTCACTGTTGGTGAGAGTGCAGGAAGGGGTGTGTTTTGGAGAAGGGAGTATAAAGGGCAAGAGATAAGCTGCATGCATTCCAGGTCCAAGGAGTATATTTTGGAAGGTTTTGGCTCTATGAATGATAAACTGTAAATACAGTTAAAGTATTTTGGTAGTACAAGCCAATGGAGCTTTACTCTTTTGTGTCAAGCTATCAATCAGCAGTCCTCAAAGGAATCAGTTTTAAGGGTTTCACAAAGACTTAATATTTCCCTTGTTTTACTGAATTTTGTTTCTTGTTTTGGAATTTTCTGCAGGGCACCTTGTCAATATGTTGCTTATAAATGATATTGCTGTGGACTGGATGACAGCACAGAGCACAGCTGGAAAAGACACACTTTTCAGGCTCTTTTCTTGCCTCAAATATGCTCGGCAGGTTTAAGATAGCTTTCTGCACTTTTTAGGTGTCCCCTCCATGCTCCTCAAAGGTGCCTGGCCAGCTGGCCATGCTGACATGTTGAAGCAGAAGGGAGAGAAGCTCCTCCTTCCTTCCCTACTCTTTCTTCTTAACAAGCCCTGGGCAGGAGCTGTGGCTTCTGGTGCATGTGCTACACCCGTGACCTGGCATCTGAGTAGCTGTGCTTAATCCACACGTGTGTAAGTAGGGCTTGTTTCTGCTGCCTGTGCGTTGCCCTATTGATGATAACAATCTAGCCTTTAGAGTGTTTTCTACTTGGCAAAATCGCCCATAACCAACCATTGTTTAGTTTAATGCTGACCTTGTAACTTGTGATGAACCCAAGACCTACGCAAACAGAAAGTGAATAGCCACAGTTGAAAAGTACCTTATCAGATATTTGAAAGAATAATAAACAAGAGGAAGTGGATAAAAGAATGCCTTTCAGTGAGACCTTATTAGAGTAGAGCTTCGTGGCCTGGCTTCTGTGATGATAGGTAGGTCCAGTCAAAGATAACAACCAATGCTGTTGTACTTTCTTTGAGGTAGTCGCAGTACTCTCCTCTGTCACCTAGCCCATTCTGACACAAGGATGTCCACATCATTGTCCCAGACTTACTGCCTGGCATCAGTTCAGGGCCTGCTTTGGGCAGTCTGGCTGATATTGTTGCACTTTTATTACTATATGTTGTAAAATACTTTTACATAATTGTACCTCAACACAGAGCATAATAACTGAGCATTTTTGTCTTTGCAATGTCTGGTTTGGGGATAATTTACTATTTCCCTGCAATTTCAAGGAGGGTGCCTAAGAAAAAGACTTTCAAATTCAGATTTTCTTTCGCTGTGTAAGTCCCCTATTGCTTTTGAGTCCAGGAGCCATGTTCAAGCAGTTTGTCAGACCTTTTCCTTTGGAGAAAGGCTTTTCAATGCAGGTTAGAAAACCTTAGCTGGCATTAGTGTACCTGGGCTGCCACAAACCACCATGGTGAATAAAGTAGTAGCAGCTCTGCTCTCCCTCCCATGCTGGGAGAGAGCCTCTGTGGCTTCCTTTGGGGTGCTTCTTGTTTTAAATTGTTTAAACTGCAAAACCAATACAAGGTGTAGAATTGATCTAAATGGTCATCTAAACATCTAAAGCCTTAAGGCCAAATCAAGCTATAACTATTAATGTGAGTAGTTCTGTTGATGTCACTGGGTTTTCTCACTTAAGCAGATTAGATTTGATAGCTAGGTTAGAGATTATCAAGGTTTTAAAGTGTTTAAGGGGGGAAAATCCCCAACCAAACAGAAGCTTTTGGTGCCCCTTAAACTGAGGCAGTGCTTGTTCGGTTTTTTTGGCGGGGAGGAGATGCAGGGAACAAGAAGCATCTGAAAATGTGAGCAGAGCAATGCTTTGCTTTCTAAACTTCTATTTAGGTGTAATAATTAAAGAAGTGCTTGGGGACACCAAGGTGTGCAGATACCTCTCAAAGCCACCCAGGTTCTGGCTGCTTTTTCTTGACTGGGATTTGTTGGGTTTCAAATTTTCAGCTGGCCAAATGCAACTTGGGAAGAAAGGAAGCAAACTAAAAGTTAGTAAATGCAATGAAGAGGAACAAATTGCTTGAGATTAAGATGATATTACAAACTGAAGGTAAAAAAAATGTATTTTAGCTTTAAAATTCTCCTGTTGCAGCCTTGAGCTTCATAAAATCTGAAAACGGCCCCTGGTGCCCATATGCTTTTCTTTTTTCTCCAGCTTTTTCAGTTTACCTGGTAAAGTATTGATTCTTTCTTCAAACCTTGCCCTGCTATACTGTTACACCAGTATGCTGTAATACTGCTGCTGTTTTAAACTCACAGTCACTTCTCCCTGAGAAATGCATGTCTGGAGGACTGCAGAAAGAGAAACTCAGGTTATACAGCTATACCTGGGCAGTACTGGCACAACTAGGGGCCAAGGACAGAGAGGAGGCTGCATGTCCAGCCTTGGCTTCTCCTGTGTCTGCACCTTAGGTGTCTCACCAACCCAACTTCTTGAAAGAGGAATGGCTTTCGCATTAAAGAAGCGCTGATTGTGATCCACTGCGCAGAGTTTTGACACTGTGCACTTTAAAGGGAACATTTTGAAGTTAATCTCTCTGGCAGTTCTCTGCTCTGTGAGGTTGAGTTTTATGAAGCCAGCGCTGTAAAATGGAGCAACTTTGGGTTGGTGCAGTACCTAAGTAATCCCAAGAGCACTTTGCAAAGTGGCAAAGTACATATGAATACAGCGTGTGCGTAGGCAGGAGATAACAAGGAACTGAGGAGAAGAACAGTTTTGCTAGGGAGGAGGTGGAATGAAGTGGGAGTGGGGCTCCAAGCCCCAATTCTGAGCCTCTGCAGCACCTTTAGCTGCTGCATGGCCAGGCAGGAATGAAGGAGGAGATGCCAAGGGGGCAGCTGGAGCAGGCTCGATGAAGGCATGGGAGCCACAAGCAGGACAAACCTGATTTTGTGTAGGGCTCTGGGCATTTTATTTCGCTTCATGTCTCTGCCATACCAGTTCACAAGACATGACTGGCAGCTTTGCCTTGCAATTTATTTGATCATGGTAATTTTTTTGACAGGCTTCCTTGTGATTTTTTAATATATCAAATAGAGTTTAATAATAGCTTGCTATTAAGTCCTTTTGTTTCTCCCTTGGGATTTTCTTATGACTGTTGCCTCTCTTACCTATTTGAAACTCTGAATCTCTTTTCCAACTGTGAAGAACTTAGCAGTGTGAGAGCCTGCATAATATGTGAAAACATTTAGCAGAATTGTTTTTATGCTTAGGAATTAATAAATGCCAGTATTGAGGGTAATGGAAGAATAAATCAGGCTTGTTTAATTTACAGGGGTATTCCTATTAAGTTCAGCAGGACAGGCTGGGTGCAGGATGGTCTCCAGAAGGATTTTATTTTGTTTTTAAATTCAAATTTTATTTTCACTCATCTTTTAAAGATGAATTTTATTATTGGCTCCAGGATCAAGTGACCTCTGAAGAGAAAAACCTCAGTGAGAGTGAAAGTGAACAAAATAAATTCTGCAGTGTATATAATGTCTTTGAATTATCAAAGACAGTAAAAGGAAAGTGGCTACATGCATTTAATCGAAGTAGGGTAAGCACATCTAAATGGCAACTAATGGTACATGATTATGTTCTGTAATGGGGGAGCCAAAATTCTTTTCTCTTCCTTATTCCCCTGACACTGTTGGTGCTGTATCTTTCACTACCTGTTTTCTATCTCCACACATGTAGGCCCACCTGTTTTTTTCTGCTCTTTGCTTTTACTGGTATTTTTCAAGAAACTCTGAAGTACTTGCCTTCTTCTCATCCCCTTCGTATGCATAAAGCCTGATCTTACCCATCAGTGTTTAAGTGTGCAGAGGGAGACTCAGATCTTTCCTTATCTCTTCTCATCTGCTTGCTACCACGCTGGTTGTTTAGCCCCTGTGTGATCATTCAGATTTCTCACCCTTCTCCTCTCCAACTCAGACTTTACTGTGGTCCCTGCCAGAAAAGCTGTGTGCCAGATAGGCTACATTTTGTTGAATTTGGAGTCAGAGTTCACAGGTAGATACTAGTTTGTGCTAATCCCTGATGGTGTTTGCAGTGTGAGGGTAATGTAGCAGTGTTAATCCCTGCATGCCAGCAACAGACACAGATTTGCAGTTGTGGTGTACTTGTGTGAGAAGGGCATAACAGCAGTAACAGGATGGCTGCTGCTAGGAGCTGTACCGATTCAACCCTCTGCCTATGTGTTGAAAGGATAGCGGAAAAGATACACAAGTGTGCCCACCCATCCACATCAACAATAAGGATTATATAGGAAGAGGAACTGACAGTGATTTGCAGAGTAATCACTCCTCTGTAGAAAGCTTAGACATGCAGAAGTCCTCAGGTTCCAGCGACTGTTCCCAAAGCCAGTCAGTTCAGAAGAAGATGATTTTGTGGTTTGATCTTACCACTGGAACATACATGAATTGAACAAATTTCCCGATTTAAACTTTATTAAATGAGGAATATTTTCCATGATATTATGCGGCCAAGGATTATTCCTTTGTCTGCAGTGTGAAATTCCTTTAGTCTTTTTACGTTTTCTATTTTGTCTCTTGTTTTCCTCCTTGTTTGCAATGACATTTGCTATGACCATTGGAAGGAAATGTTACTCTGCTTAGCTAATATTTTGGTTCCTCTTGCATAGTTAGAGGACTTCAGTGGAAGGCTGAGTTGAGGTCACACACCACAGCTGTAGGGTGGTAACAGCTAGACAAGAGCTTCCATACGTGCTGAAGAGCATGGCTCAGGAGATCCACTCACAGTGAAGGAGACAAATTGTACATTTCAAAAAGTCTGGTAAAATAACTTTAAAGGAAGAAAATTACATCACAGAATGGTTTGAGTTGTAAAGAACCGTAAATATGCCCCGTTATAACTCCCCTTCCATGGGCAGTGGACACCTTCCACTAGACCAGGTTGCTGAACCACCATCCAACCTGGCCTTGAACACTTCCAGGGATGGGGAGTCCACAGCTTCTCTGGGAAGCATGTTCCACTGTCTAGATCTTACATTTTTCTGAGTTTCCTCACAGGCTTTCTGAAACAATCAAAACCAGCAGAAAGATCCAAATTCAAGTTAATTTTGAACTAATAGCTATGAACTTTTCAGAACCCTTAGGCCATTTCAGGGAATGCTGCATTAGCTGTAGCTATATAGCATTTTCCCAGAGCATTGATAAGTGATTGATGATGCAAAAACAGGGACGTTAATAGAAAGTGACACATGTATTTTGTAACCAATAGAAATTCAAAGTAAAGAAGAAAAAGTACTGCTCCCTTAGTGAAAAGATAGAGAAAGAAATTTCAATCCCCTCCTACGCATCGTGTCCCGTTCTGTTCCCCAATGCAATGAAAACAAGAGGAGAAGAGGTACCAGAATTTATTTATAATTTTGGCACCAGTGATAAAAATAAATGGCTGAAAGTTTGTGGAAGTTCTTTGTAACTTTCTGAATTTTTAAGTATGACTAGAGTGTATGGAGAAACTAGTATGCACCCTTTTTCTTTCCATTAGTTTGTCATTGCCTCTGGATTTTTGTGTCTGGAGTGCCTGCTTATTGCAGGAACCAGGGGACTGAATAACTCCAGGCAGCCCACAGGTCTGGTGACTTCATTTCCTAGGTTATATAAAATCCAAACTTCCTAACAAATTGTCTGCAGGAAGTGTTTACTGCATTGATATAGAACAATTAGAGTGCACAAAAACCTGACCAGGTTGAAAAAACAATTGAAATATTGACATTATTTATAAAGACCTTTAAAGACGACAGAGAGGTTTCCAGCCAGTGAGCCACCAACCAGCCTACCTACCTGAGTTCTGGAGCAGAAATATTTAGTTAGCTGTCAGGGCTAGATTTAGTGTGAAGGGTGGAGACCTTCACAATGCAATTAAAGCATTATGTCTAGTTTGTTCCATTCTCTCTAATAAATTGCTCACCTGTGTAGAACAAGAGATCTTATATTAATATTTGTTAGCATGGATATTCAGTATGTTGCTGAGGTCCCTAGAGTTAGTCTGGATTTAAATAGCTCAATTAACAACTGAGTATGTTGTTTTGTGTGGGGAGATGGCCTCCTTTTGCAAAAACTTGCTCCTGTTCTGAGGTGTTTGGAGCCTGAAGAAAGGAGGGATCCTTGCACTGGCATGGGGTTGCTGCAGGAAATAAGGTTGAGAGAAACAAGAACCGTACATTATTCTCTCACTCCACAGAGTTAAAAGTTAGATAAGTATTTCCCCATCCTATGTAGTCTACAGGTTCTTGGGTACCTCTTTTGCACCAAAAGGGCAGCTTTTCCCTGATAAATCTATCTTTATAATACAAAACAGCAAGAAAACAAAAAGAAACAGAAAACTGTTGACAACATGCTGCTTTTAAATTCATGATTTTGCTTTCTAAAGACCCCAACCAAAACAAACAACTTCTTATGGAGCTATTATTGGCTTCCTATGGAAGGCATGTTTGGTAAGTCTTGATTCTCTGACCGAGTTCTGTTAGTTTTATGGTTTGCAAATTCTCATCAGGATGGCAAGCTTCTGTTCATTTAATACTGCAAATTATACCTATCAAAAGGATTTTTATTAACATGTGTAAACAGAACCTTGGCCTGGAGTTTGAAAAGAAGGATGCAGCTGCTGTGATGTGCTGTCCAGCATTACCTTTATGCAGAAGATGAAGCAGCAGAGAAATTGGGAAAAGTACATCTTCACATTCAGCTGGAAATGTGGAAATGCAGAAAACAAGTCAGCAAGCTACGTAAGTGAACTGGTATTTGGCTGTTTCAGCATAACTTTAAGTAAGATCTGAAACAGATATTGCTTTGACTGCTATTTTGTATGCAGCAATGGAAATTTGTTCTCTGAATCGTGACTATCTCAAGAGTTCTTGCTTGGAGGTGAAGAATGCTCACCTCTAGGGAGTCCCCAGTGTAACTTTTTGTTCTTAGATTTTTAAGTCAGAAATCCTTGGTGGTGCATAGGACTTACTCAAATTCTGCCACTTAAGGGTATTTGTGTTGCACACCAGTACTGTCAAAGGATTAAATCTCCCAAATGAGTTGCTTAAGTGGTGCACAACTTCTTCTAGCCACATGTTTTCTGTTATGGAAATTCCCTATTAGGACTATTTGTCAGAAGGCTAATTGTTTAATGTTTGGGGTTTTTTGCTTTTAGTTGATAGCATTTAGATCTCTTGCTATGAAATTGCAGCTTTCTCTAGTTTTCCAAGGAAGCCTTGCATCTGCTAAGTATCTGGTTAATTTCTTGCCTAACTTCAGTGACATGTTTGGCTATTGCAGGGTCTTTAATGTGTTATCTTTGTAGAAGGATGTAATACTGCAGTCTGCAAATTTCCCATTTAAAGCAGCACTCATCTTTTAAGACCGTCTCCATTGGTGTAAAATATCTTTCTCACTTTAAGTTTTCTCATCTGTGAAAAGATTGTGATATTTCATTACTCTGACAAAATACTGAAACCTCTGGACAGCAGGACTTGTACGGATTTTACATGTCATGCTATACTTAATTCTGTGTCAGGACTCCTAAATAGAAATAATATGATTTTCAGAGATGGGGTGCAAATACAACTGAAATGAAACCTAGGACATCACTCTGTGTACATTAATGTGCTTAACTATATTGACCATAGGAATCAGGATCTCATGAAGGAGTATGGATTATTACTATGTGCTGAAACTGTCAGTATTTAAACTTGAATGTAACCAAATATAGGGCTAGGGACTTTAGCTTTTACATCTGAATTTGGAGACAGTTTGACATTTACAAAATTACCGCTTTTATTTTGTTGCAGTTTTTGCAGACCCAAAGCATCTCAGAGGGGGCATCTAAAATTACTAAATACTCTTAAGCTTTTGGCCTTATGATTTAGACTCTGCTACCAATTTTCTCTTTGCTAGGATACAGCCACTTAAAGTACAAGTTTTAAAGATTCAAATAGAGATAACTTCTTCAATTCATGTTGGTATCTAAATCAACGTACTCCAAATTTATGCTGAAATTAGTAAAGAGAGCATGCTCTTGACGTATGTTCCATGTTAGAGAATGAAGAAGTCTTTTTGCAGTTCAACTCAGCTTTAAGTTGTATTGCAAGCCTTGACTATGCATGGAGACATACATGTAGACTGAGCTCTTGTTGTAACAGTAAAAATTATATGCCTTTGATGCATCATTTATTCCATGAATCAACCTTTAGCGCTATTAAACTGCTTGTGGGGAATTTTTTAAAGACTGCCTGAGCCCTCTGAGAATTCATTCTCTCTGTTCCCCATGTTTTCCTGTTATCATTTTAAAACAAACAAATAACTTCCCTCCCCCCCTCATGCCAAATCAATCCTGAAGAAAAAACTGTCAGCTTTAGAAATGTGGTAAATGTGAGGAGAGTAAATGGCTTTTTCTTTTTCTTTTTCTTTTTTTTTTCTTTTTTATTTTTTTTTTTAATTTACCTTGTCTTTGGGAAGGAAGATCTGAATAATGATCATCAGAAGTGTCTGGAAAATACGTATGTAAAGAGCTTAATGGAAAATAGAGCATGTAGGTTTCTCCTCTTAAAATAATAAAATGAAAACAAATTCTGAGTGTCTGGGTAGGAATATAATGGAAGCAAAGGTGATTGTTTACAATGTAGTAATAAAGCCAGGAAGGGTGTTTTCAGCTCTGCTTGCTCTGCTGCTTGGCTTTTGAGCTATCACGGCAGAGTGTATGTGAGAAATTGCCATCATTATACTGAATCTGGAAAAGGTAGATGCAATTTTCTCCGTGGGCTTATTGCGCCCAGGGAGCTGGGCAGTCCTTAGGCCTCTGGAAATCTGTAGCCAGGGTGGGGTCTGATTTGGTGTTTGGCTCGTAGATCTGTCACTGAGCTATGTCTGATCCCTTGAAGTGGTTTCTCCAATGTGTTGTTCTGGCCTTGCCTTTCCTGTCCTGGAAAGGCTTGAGGCACTGATGCAGAATCAGCTCTCACCTCATATTGCCCAGGCACTCCCTTTAAGCTGGAAAACAACTTTCCATGCACAGATTGGGTAGTTCAGTGTTTGCTGTGTGATGCTTCATATGAGCTGTATAGGATTCAGGGGGTGTGAGCTGATCCACCATCTACCTGTTAGCATGTGTGCACATATTTATATTGCAGGTACTTCCTGCAAGTATCCCTTGCTGTGAGGCCCCTGGTTACTCAACAGCTTTCTTACAAGTTAGCAAGAGATGGAAAGATCTGGCTGTTGGGAACTGTGAGGTTCTGGCTGAGATGCAAGGACACAGGGTGGATAAGAAGTAATAGTGTGTGGGGGCAGATGAATGCCAGCAGTATTCTACAAGTACATATCTTTGTTGTCTTTACTCAGCTGCAGAGGTCAGAGCCATCAGTGTCAATGAAACAGTCCTGTAGAATAAAGGCCATCATCTTTTGTCAGCCCTGTAGCAGACTGGTGCTCTCATTAGCTGTGTCTGAGAAGCAGTCTGAGGGAAAGGTCCTGTCTGGCTCTGAACACCTACAGAATCAGAGCTCTGCATCATGGCCCTGATGGGAAGGAAATCTGGCCTTCAGGCAGTACTCTGTAGAAGCAGGTTCTCCTTTTATTTTCTTTTGGTGGCCAAGATGGAATGCCATTTTGACCCAGTCAGACAAAATTAGTGTGATTCCATTTGTATCTGTCAAACTCATTTTAACTGCAAATTAATTTGTTTCTCAAATCACTTGTATGTAATGTATGTCTTAAGTATGGTACGAGACAGAGCAACTCTACCTGTCTTTTGAAGAATTCAGATAGGATTAGGGCTTCAGCAAGAGTAAAATTGGCCTTCAGTTTGGTGGAGAAATGCTAGACAACATATAGCATCATATATCTTTTTTGTTCTATAGCTACTTACGTAAATGCTGTATGCTTCAGTTTGTGTGTCCCTTAGCATGACTTACCAAAATTAAGCTGTTATAAAGAAGTAAAAAATATGGAAAAAAATGTAGCAGAGCAGAAAAATTTTCTCTGTACACCAAAAATATTTAATCCAAAAATCATCAAAACTCTTATTTCTGAGACTGGAAAGAGGGGCATTTACTGAGTCAGAGTTTACAATCTCTTATTAAAAATCTCTCAAAAATGCCAAATATCAGTTTTCACTCTGAGATAAACATCCTTTTTTAGCAGACTTGTACAAGCTGGCAAGTGGGATATGGTTTCGATAAGCCTGATGGTGCACACAACTACCTACATGGCCCATTCACCTCTTTGATGTCACTTCTAGGTTCTCAAGGAGTCAGGGCTTATCTGTTCTGTGTGATATAAGAGAAATCAATTCTGGTTTATATTTCTGCCCAATTAGTATAAAATGCAGAGGGAGAAGTGCCTGGATGCTACAGAGATAAGTCCAGGTGAATCCTCCAGTATGTTCTGTGGGCTACCCACCTAGCTTGCTGTTTTGGAAAGAAGCAGACCTGCTTTTGACAATGTATTTTGTGTGTGATGATATTGTAGATAAGTAAAAGACAAAACACTTTTTTTTTGTTGATTGGGTTCAGCTTTACAAACACAATACAGTTAAAATTGGGGTTGGGTGAGATTAGGTAAACCATTTAAAATGAAGATAACCTTTTTTAAAAAGTCTGATTTTTTATGTGAAAGTAGCTGTGGGCGGATGCTGGGAGGTGCAGAGAAGCAAGCAATGAAGGACATGCTGGGGAAAAAGTGTATCTCTTTACCAAGGTCTCGTCCCATGGAAATACAGGCTGTCCTCCCAAGGTCTGCAGCTCTCCCACATTTGCAGAGCAGTGACTGCCTGTGAGAGGTACATCCTGGGATTCCCTTCTGCAGTGCTGTGAAGCTGTCATTTTTAGCAACATCACTTCTGCTTCCTGTTTATGGGAAATTCATAGTGAGAACAAGATTGTTTTGGATTACCGCTCAAATTAAGTCAAAGTCCCGAGAGCCAGAAGTGTGGCTGTTTTGACCACTTCAGTAAACCATTCCTGTTGCTGTAATTCAGCTTTTCCACCTTCCCTTTGGGGCTTTCTCCTGCTGGGAGCTGGATTTCTGTCCTGTCAAACAGTGGGGGGCTTGGTAGGAGCAAATCCTCAGTGTTACACTGCCCACCTTGTTGAATTTTTTTGGTCTGTGGCTCCCAGCTGATGTGGACATTTTTACTTCGGTTGTACAAAACAAACCTAGGTGGTTTCTCTCATCTGCCTTGTGCGCTTCCTCAGGGCTTTCCACATGCCTCTTGTCCTTACTCTCAGGAATTGCATAGTCATCCTGTCTCCATCTGTTGGTACTGGCCTTAGTTTCCTATGGCCTTTCCTGCTTTTGGTCCTCCTGAGCTGTTTCACATCATTAGTGTTAAAATGTGTTCCTGCTCCTGATGGTCTGTCCCCTTAGTGTTGGGTGGTGCTGGTCTCTGTCTTCTTACCAGCCAGTATTTGATACGGTGAAGGATCACTAACCAAAATTCTTGTTATGGCGAGAAAAATTAAGGATTGCATCTGCCAATGAAGGATGCCATGCAGCTAGTAAAGATTTTCTCCTTCTTGCCTGAAATATCTACGTCTCTCTGCGTTTTAAGCACAGGAACGGAACTAAGGGATAAAATATCCTCTTCATTATCATTAAGAACATTTCTTCATGGCCTCTTTTATAAATCAGTAACAGAGGGTAATGGAGCAGAAGGTTCTCTCTGAGATCTTAATTAATCCAAGCAGAGATGTGTGTCTGTGATATGAGTTAGGATTAGAAATTAGTTCTAAAAACAAAGCAGCCTATGCAAAATTGATGAACACTGGCCTATAAAACAATTCAGTGAATGAGTTCCCATTTGTAATGTGGCATTCCTTGAAATAATTGGCCAATGCAGTCTTCATCAGAGGAGGTAGTAAAGTCTGAATGAATAATTTTATCACTTTAAGTTAATTTATGATGGTGTGGAAAGGGTGACAGATATGTTCTTTCACTGAGCCAGACCCTAGAATGTTACCATGGTCTTACAAAAAGATGCTCTTTTTACTTTCTGAGCTGCACCTTGAATACAGAGGCCTGTGATCTGCTTGGGTGGTTCAGCCAATCTCTGAGGGAGGGAAGGTATCCAGGAAAAAAGTGTAAGAGTGTATGTGGGCATCAGAGAAGAGAGAGGGGTTGGAGGAATGACAGGCTTCCATGTCAGAAAGTGAACATCTCCCCTACGCACGCCTGCAGGAGTGGGTGTTGAGGGGAGGCTGACTGCCTGACTTGCTTCTGGAAATCTTCCATGTTTTCAGCAGAGTGAAAAGAACATTATTTTTATTGCTATTAAAAAGTGCTTCTGCACTTACAGTGTCTGTAAGTGAGTATTACAGTGCTGCTCAGTGGAAGGTTAGCTGAAAGTCACAAGATGTGTTTAGTCTGATACCTTCGGAGGCCTCCATCTGTATTGCATCTGTAATGGTCTCAAAACTGAGTACAAAGGATTAGGAGGTTCCTGTGGTCAGTAATGGGATACAGAAGGCCCTCACATGGGGCTGGGATGCTCTTTGGTGATCTGTGGGAGGGGAAAGTGAAGGCCCTGAGGATTGTGAACAAGGAGGGGCAAGAAAAAGCATGTAAGAGGACACAGCATTGTCCAGGGGAAAGAAAGATGCCTAATGCTCATTTCCAAAGGCTCTAAGTATAGAGTGGCCTCCTCAGAGCAAGGCATTACATTGCTCAATGAAGTATCTGTGTGTATGGACGGGGGTATGTGGCACCAGAACTGAAGGACAATGGTGGTGACAAATGAAAGGTGGTGTCTCCTGTGTTTCTCAGGAAACTTCCTCAGTGAGAAGGAATTTTTGCAAGGAATGACTGCTACCAAACTATTGATTTTATAATTTTTTTTTTTTTTTCCACCGGCTTTATTCTTTGCTGCTTTATTCTGTGGGGAGAATCTTGCCCAACATTTCCTGTTGCGGTTTGGGTAAGATATTTCAGCCAAAAGAATATGGGAAGATGAGAATGATAAGGTGTTTGGTGGCCAGCTGCCCAGCATAATAGGAGCACAGAGACAGGGGCTTGCTGGAAAAGTGCCTTGGATGGGCACTGTTACTGTGGCACACTTGCTCTGCCCATGCTGGATGTTGCTCTGCTAGTCAGAGAAGTCAGCTGCCTCCCTTTGCTCCTCGTAGCATAGCAAGTTTGATGTGTGTGGTACGATCTGAGCAACAGGTCTGGTGTGTCCAAGCTGCTGGAATCAAGTGGCAGGGCTGCTCAGTAGGTGCTTCCAGACAGCCCCAACCACCTGGTCTGCATACCTTATTATACCTCCCCTCATTTCTTCACCCTTCTCCCTCCATCTCCGTAGCTCCCTCTTAACTACCAACTGGTTAGTGAAAGGTGGGGCTAAGCAGTTTGCTTAGATGCCTTCCTGAGCCCACAGTGCCATGGGGCTGGAGTGTCTGGAGGTGGTTTTTCTGACCATGGTCTCCTTATTTTTATAGTTAGATTAGGTGGCCTTCTGTACTACCTTTAGGCATTTTGTGTACTCCTCTCATCAGTATTACCACCCTAGCATCAGCCAAACCAGGGTGTGCACGGTGTGCCACAGAAAGACGAGCATTGTCAACAAGCGTTTTCCTTGCCAGCAACACTGAAGCAGAAGAGTATTCCCGGCAACTCTGTGTGCTGCAAATAGTCTTTATTACCAGCAATTAAGGATTGGATGTGATTTTAAAGAATTATATTGGCATCTGTTAAACTTAACCCCTTCAAATCAAGTCATTATTTGGCACAAAACATGCTTTGTCCTCTGCAGCTAGTATAACACAGAGGTTGTGAATGCAAGTCTTCTGTATCAAAGCAGAGGAAAATTAACGAGAGATATGACTATGCCTCTGGTAGCACTGTGTTACCTGAGGGAACAGGGAGAAATTGCAAATCCTCTGCAGAGAGTTTGTTGGCTTCCCATGGGAAATTCCTAATCTGGCAGGTCTGCTCCACTCTTACTCTTCACTTTTCTTAACATTTCCCCCTCTTATGTCTTTTGAGATTCAGAAATCTAGTCCTCCAAGGATATAGAATGGTTGCCTCCAAAGTATGGGGTGATGCTCCCCACTCTATCCTCAGTCTCCTCTCTTTCTAGCTCATTAGGGAGCCCTTGCCAATTAGGTCTCCCAAGAACTAGTAGGACAGGAATAGGTCTGCTGTGAATATATCAGATTAACTGCATGTATTCTTTATATTGCTTGTGAGTAACTAATTGTGTTCTCTGGGTAGTTCATAAATTTGTCTAATTCTTCATGTAATCCTCACCAAAAAAAACCCCAAACAAATGTGTAAGAGAGTAGTCAAAGGCATAATTCCTCAGTGGAATAAAAAGAATGCAAATTTTCCAGCCCAAGTTATTTTAGAGGGCTGACAAATTGAAAGAGTATTTAGTAGCTTTTTTGAAAATGTAATCCAGTGCTCTTTTCTGTTTATTTTGATTCCTTTTAGCCATTTTTCTCTTTGTTTTCCTTTGGTGTTTTTTCCCTCTAGTTTTATCATTGCATGCTCAAAATTCAGGGGTGAGTTTAACTGCAGGAAAGATTAGCTCCAACTTTATTGAGCAATAACTATTACTCAGTGCGTGTCCAAAAGGAAGAAAAATGAGAGTACTCTTTGGGGACCTATACCCATTGCTAGCGTGGCTAATTACTGTTAAGTAATTGCTAACACTTCAATAGTGGCCATAACTGAATTTTACAAGCACAAAGTAGCATAAGGCTGAAAGAAGCAGCAAATTTTATTAAAACAGAATAGAGTGGGAGAGTCCTGCACCTTCTCTGGACTTGTTCAGGGTGTGGGGGAGTGTTGTTGTAGGACATGAGAGACTCCAAATATTTCAGAAGGCAAATAGCATAAAGAAGGCTTTATTATCTAATTCTTAGTACCTTTTTATAAGATGTTCTGATACAGACTTAACATGATTGGTGAATAGAAACGACACCTCTCTAGTCCCATTGGTGAAACTAGAGAAACACAAACACACAGCTGTACAAAATTGTTTTGGGAAAGGACAGTTGTTTACCAAGATGGTTTTGAGAAAAATCTTTCTTGAAAAACCTTGCCTTGGGAAGAAATTTAGCAGCTACTAGCAGGCTAAAATCTTCTCAGACTCAGAAAATCAGGCCCACAGAGCCTGAGAGACAGGTGTTCCTGGTGTCCCACAGAGAGCTGGTGTCCCTGACATCCTTCCATCAGAGAAATGTGTCACCCAGAAAAAGGGCTTGAGGCTTGTTTGATGCCTACCAAAATGTATCTGTTCCTTGTTAAGGTTTGGAAGTAAACCTATGTCCTGGCTTGCTCCGTCAGTGCTATGGCAAGTGCTGTGAAGGAAGGGGTGTGGAAATGTTCCTTTTGAGCTCTGTGTCTGCACCCCAGTAGCTGCTTTGGAAAAACATGGAGAGGAGGCACAGGTTACATGAGATTTGTATTCTTACAGCAGAGGGTAAGCATCTGCTCCACCTGCCCTTCCATACTCCTGCTCCCCAAGCTCCTGCAGCATACTTCTGGTTTGCACATTGTTCGGCACCGTAGCTGTCTTCTTCCCTTATTATTTTTCTAACGTAATTCATCTTGTTCCACAGAGCTGGGCAAGCCTAGCAGTAAAATAAAGCAATGGTTTACTAATCAAAGCCTAAGACAAAAGTATTAGTGCTTAGAAGGCTGATGACTATAGGAACAAACTGTGTGGTTTTAGTCTTTGTTTAAAGTGATGTTCCTGCTTAGCTGTCTCAGCACATCTCACTCAAAGGTTGTGTTGCTCATACTTACTTGAGGGAGCTGACCTGATCTCTTCCCACATGAGATAAATTTTCCAAAATTTGGGGGAATTCAATTTTCTGTATAATGTTGTTGGTCTTATTTTTAGTATCAGGCCAGTAGCAAAGCACTTGGCCGAGATCTACTGCTCTTCTCCCATAGTTAGTCTCTTGGTCATCCTCTCCCCAGCACAAGGGAAGGTTTTAGAAGAGAGCATTAGTAGCTCCACGCTGGACTCCTGCATCTACTTGTGCACACATGTTGACTCCTTTACACTTTTGGGGGTACATGGCATAATTTCCAAATGCTCTTGTGAGGTAAGAGGACAGGACAGCCAGAGAAGCTTCTCTGAGAGACATGACTATAGCAGTAGTTGTGACTGCACACAGATGGTGGGTAGCTCCTCTCAGGAAGGAGCAGTTGTTGTCTGCCTCATATCTGGATTACCCAACAGTCATGGCAACCTTAGCTTCCCAACCCTGTGCTAGTGAGGAGGTACCTCACATTTCTTTCCCCTCCCACCTGGAAGGGCAGAGCCCTGGAAGGGTGAAATAAAGGCTGATTGTTTGTCTAAGGTGGCCATTGTGAGCGCACTTGGAACTCATCTACTCGTTGTACCTTGTCAGAGCTGGTGTTGACTTCTGCTGCCAGCCCTTGTGCCATTGCCATAATTCTCTAGGCTGCCATCCAGAAAACATGTGTGGGGATGTGTGCAACACGAGTCGAAGAGGAAGGTTTGCTGAATGTGGTGAGGGAAGAGCAGGTAAAAAGCTTCTGTTTTAGAAAGGGATGAGTAGTTTATATGCATGTGTTGCCAACAGAGGTGAGAAAGGTCAATAGTTTGGCCTCCCATGACCACAATGGAATCTGGCTGGAAATATGCGGAAGAGCATGACTGAAACTGTGGGGTTGCTTAAAATGAGCTAAAACTCTTAAGTACCATATCAATAGCTGCTTGGCACAGAAAAGGAGACCTGACTTTTGAAATAATTTTTTACTATCTGTGTCTCTTTAAGAGAAACTGGAGAATCTAATTTAAAGCCTCCTGAAAACCTGAGATTCAAAAAATTACCAGGACTAAAAGATACCAGTAAAAAAATCTAAGGCTTTTTGAATAAATAGTGTGGAGTCACAAAAATAATGATTTATGGGCTTCACCTCAATCCTGGTGAAGTCCAGAGGGGTCTCAGCATGCTTCTTCAGATGGAGAATGATATCCCAAATGAGTAAAAAATGCACTTGTTGGTTTCTTTAAAGGACCAGCCAGCTTTGTGAATAACTGTTGTATTTTAGCCAGTTATAACTAGCTGTTTGTGACAAGGGGAAGTTGTTGTTGTCGTTTTTGTAGTGCCTGTTATTGACTGTTTGCTGAGTTACTTAGAGCATAATTAGAGAGATGAAAGGTGAATGTAGGGTCCTAAAGAACCTGTTCCTGGCCAAGTGCCTCTATCTTTTAAGACCTTTTTAGTGTACCTCTTTGATAAAAAAACTTTGAAAGCAAATACAGAGCTACTAGGCAAGGAGCCTATCCTGAACTTATGAGGTAAGATTTGGAAGTGCAGGTATCTGCTATTCCAAACAAGGCGCGTGCTCTGAAGCCAAAGAATAAACAAATGATGATTGGCAGCAACTCAGAGCAGACAAAAAATTAAGAGGGAACTCATAATTAGGAGAAGCTGCTACTTGAACCAAGAGCATTGTAAGGATTTGAAGGATTTCTAAGAGGGAGTAGAAAGTAAATTGGGAACTGGTTCTCTGGGCATGAGGGTCACTGGCGGTACAGAGAGAAGTAGGAGATTCCAGATTAGCTGAAAACCCTACCAGTGTCGAGGGATTTCCATGAATTCTCATAGGTTTCCTTCTTTCAAACACAATTTCTTACGAGTAACCTGGTGGGGGTATTTAGGGACATCACAATAGCCATCAGAGTTGCTAGGATACTCAGTTATATTAAAGAAGGGATTAAAATTCAACTAGAAGGTGTAAACCTACATGGCATAGAATCGAGGGCAGGCGGGAATATCATGTGAAAGGTTGCCATCTCTTCAGTGGCAGCAGTTGGAAAAGATGTGATAAAAGCGGTCACAGGAGGAGGCAGGATCAGTGTGTAAGAGATTTTAAAGCAAGGTTACAGGAGACAGGCCTGAGGCATTCTGAACTGTGAAGGAGATCATATCTAAAAATATTTTTAAAACCCCAAAACCTGTGAAGAGACTAGTGAAACATTTTCATTTCCTTCCTGGTTTTCTTCTTGAATGAAGCCCCTTTACACTCCTTAATGTAAAGTTAGTATAGTAAATGTAGAGCTAATCAAAGGATATACTTCCTTTCCCAACACCTTGTCAGCTGCTGCAGCCTGCAGTTGCAAGAAGAGGTGGAGGCACATGAAATAAACGCTGTGGGCTTACCATTGAAAGACCGGCAATTTTGCAGCACCATGCAGCATTTGTGTCATGGTACCCGAAGGAGTAAGTGGTGGTATTGCTCTCAAGCAGGTATTGGGAAGGGGCCTCCTGTAGAGCTCATGCACAATTAGCCAGCTACTTACCTCCTCCCGTTTGTCACTCCAGGTCACACGCATCATTTCTCTTGCGCTTTTAGAGATAGCTACGGCGGTGCTGGCACGGCAGCCCCAGTGGGCCACTCGTCTAATCTGCTGTGGCAGTTCGCCTTCTATGTAGGCCACTGCAGAACAAATTAAACTTTTGGTGGTTTAGTTTTCTTCTGCAAATGGCTTCCTTCTTTGGTTCAGCTTTTCATTTGTATCAACATTGATTTTTTTTTTTTAACTACGTGGCTCTGTCCCTCACCTTTGGCCTTGCAGAGAATCCAGTAACTGTTTTCCTGCAAATGGCAAGTGTATTTTCAAGGCCTAGGCTTTAAATGGTTGTTCTGGCACAAAAAAAAAAAAAAAAAAAAAAAATTCCTCTCACGCCCTTGACATGAAAATAACAATGTGAACAATGGGAGCTGGCCGGAGCCAGCCTGACGCTGGAGCGCGCCGCGTGGAAGGAGGCTGAAGAGGGGAAAAAAAAGCCTCTACATTCTGTGGAGGGAGGATGTTCAGCAGACTATTTGCATCAGAGTTTGAGAACCCACACAATAAAAATGAAAGTGCAGAGTGCAGGCCAGCTGCCTGAGATAAGATCACATTGTTGGAGAGGGGAGAAGCGTACTGTCTCCACACTAGCTGGGCAGGCAGCAAGAGTACTCTGCAAAACAAGTGGTGAGATCAGATGTGCAGCCGCTCTTCCTTGGTTGCTGACGTATCGAGTGATTTTGATTGATTTTTGTCTGTCACGGTATGCCACAGCCAACCTGGGAGAATTAGGCAGATGGTATAGCGTGCAGGGGAATTGTGTGGAGCGTGGATATGGAGGGCAGCTAAAATCAATCATTTTTAACAAGTAAATGCAACTTTGTGCAGTTCCCCAGCAGTGGTAGGGGCGTAACTGATGCGATGGCTTTATTGCAGCTGTTTGTGGGTGCTTTTGGCCTCCAACAGGGAGGAAAGAAGGCTCTGCTGTGGCTCAAACAGAGCTCTCATTTGTTCTCTGCACAGCTCTGGGATTCGGTTCCTCGCATCTGTGGCAAATCATCTTATTTACCACCTCCAGTGACCAATTCAGATGTCTACAGAAATGTCAGTTTTAGAAACTCACAGATGCTATTAGGGGTAATGAACTAGCTTTTTTTATTGTATATTTAACATACACTGTGATAAGACTACAGGGTTGGGTTTGAATTCTCTCAACTAATTTTTAACTCCAGGGGTTTTTTTTAAATGAAAATTACTAAAAATAATTTTAATCCCCCCGAACTTACCTTTAAAATTCTCATGTGTCTTCCTCAAGCATTACAGAAGATTTTGGAACTGCACTCTGTTTTTATTTAGTCTGAGCTCTGTTCATCATCTTGTGTTGCTGGCTGGTATTAATGGTTCAGCTATGCTCTGTAGATGATTTCCTGGGCCTACTACACTACTTTTATACTCAGTGATAAAAAAGTGATTGCCTGTGTAATTGCCAGGTGGACATGGAGGGTTTTAGCAGTGCCTGCCAGCCATTTTTATCTACCCTCATGTGGGCAGGTATTAGCATGTAACAGCGCTTTCAGCTCCAGTGCTCTCATCTGCTTTGTCCTCTAGGACTCCTTCTCTCCTGCTATGGATTTGCAGCCTCTAAAACCATTAGGAAGAGATTTTAGGATGAATTTCTTGAATACCACAACACCAGCTTTATGTCTCTTTCAATGTAAAGTGTAGACAATATCTTCTTTTTTGCTGCCTTCTCCATGCATACCCCAGGGCACAAAAAATACCTATGTGAGAAAACCCTGTCCTAAACAGGGGCAACTGGAGAAACTTCATGGCAGAGCATGATGCTGTGTAGTTGATCCCTGCCAGAAAAAGGTTGCTAAGCTAGCCTGCAAACAAGGGATTCTTCTGCACCTTTTGTCACCACTATGATGGTGTGCCAGAAGACAGTACCTATGTCTATGTCCTGTGGACCTGGGCTCCCCATATAAATATACATATCTAGAGATAAAATCCATACAGTCCAACGTGGCTCCATCAGGTTAGCTGGCTCAGTCTTTCTCTACCAGCGTGTGTAAATATTCCCAGTGTTCTCTTCCACGTTGCTATTCTGTCAAATAAAAAGGTCCCATTTGAACAGCTTTTTTTTTCTCTGGCCATCCAAGACATTGACGGGACTGGCACTGCAGTTTAGAACCACAGGCACTGGTGGTGGTTGCATGCAGCTGTAGAGGTTTGTGTATGCATTGGGTCAGGATTTTCACAGGAACTGTATGTGTGGATTCAACATCTTTTGCAGGACTGTTTTAAAATTACTTTCCTGTGCTCAGAATTAAATCCAGGATGTGTTTGTTTGGAGATGCTAGTCCTGTGCTCATGTTCGATGTGCTTAGTTTGATTATAATTTTTTTTTTCATTTTTTTGCACTGTTGAGCTATTATCGATGCATGTATACATGTCAGTATGGAAGTGAGACTCCTAGCATACAGAGTAAGCCAGCTGACTAGAAGAGAGATCATGAAGCAGATTGCTACTCAGTCAGTGTAAAAATGTGAGCAACTGTTTCAGCCTTTCAGTGTCTTTATGATTCCTCCTCTTTAAAAGAGTCTGCAGAAGTTTGTCCTGCAAGGAGCTTTTGTTTTTTGGATAAAGGTGTTGTAGAAGAAAAGAGCACCTCTTCAGATTGCTGTGCCCCCAGCTCTGCCAGGCCAGCCTGTTGCTCTTCATCAGTTATATCGATGTTAGGGACAAAAAGAGCTCTGACTAACTAGGCAGTGGGTAACGGGTGGAGACTGTGGCCTGCAGATTAGTTAGGATGTTTGCTCCCTCGGTTTACTGACACTTGAACTTAAGTAGGTACATCCCGTAGAAGAACATTACTGTAACTCTGTTTCCTGGTATTTTAGAAGGTATAACCTTCCTCACTCAGCTGCATCTCTAGAAAATTTACTGGGTTTGTTTTTGAATTCAAGCTCTTGTTTGTTTCTTTTTCTAAGTGGGCTTTCATATACCAAAATATATCTATATATAGACTTTTCCAAACCATGCACAGTACTAGGGAAAAGTCTCCACTATTCTCTAGGATTATCTTGAAGAAAAATAGTAGAAACATGCAACACAAACTGTAAGTTCTCAGTAAAGTCTGTTCAATTCTTTTTCTCCCTCCTAAAGAGAGACATTTTCATAATTCGTTTCTGTGTATACATGGATTTATTTTTCATTATTGATTTTATTAAAAGAATTGTGTTTTAAGAATTGCTTAATCTGCTAGGCTTAAACAAAGAATTAATGTCTGAATTGTCATTATAATGTAATTTTAGGCTGAAAATCCTTTTGGCATGGGATGCTTATAGCCTAAATTTTTTCTGCTATATAAGGAAATGGATTTTATTTAACTTTCCCAACCAAATCTATGTGCACAAGAGAGGAGCATCCAAATTCAGACTAAGAATAGAAATCCTTTAACTGCATTAGTGAGTTTCTGCTATGGCTCTCTAACTAGTAGTCAACAGTTTATGCAATTACTCATCTCTGATTTTGTGAAAGGCTGGAGATTACAGGCGTGTTTTCTTAGTAATTTTAATGTATTGAGTCTTTTTGTTGCAAAGCCCCTGTTGGCAGCTATTTGGATGTGGGCTTTGCTCTGTCTTCCCTGTAGTTGTTCCTCCCTCCATGTTGGCTCTGAGCTTGCGTGGTGAAGGCAAAGGTAAGGTTCTTGTGTCAGAATCCCAGGACTCCTGTAATCCCAGTCCTTGCCTTACCATCCCATGTGTTCTGAGGTGGACAGCAGCTCAAATTGCAGACCAAGCTGCCAGGTAACACACAGCTCAAATTCCTGATTCTACATGTGTGGGTTGTGAAAGGGTCTGTGCACACCCATACCAAAATCAGCTCTTGAGCTTCTTTGCACAAGCAGCTATGCCAAGTGGTGGGATCCAGTCTCCTGAGATCAGTTCCTCTGGTGCCAGTGGGGTAGCTGGTGGCTCCTACACCATCTCTGAGTAAAGGGGATACAAGAGTGCGAGCAGGCAGGCTGAGTCTGGGTTGAGAGTGACCCTTAACCCCCTTCCCTCAGGGCTGTATCCACAGAAGAGGTGATACTGCTACCAGGTACTTGTAGATGCTGTATTTTGCTTATTAGTTTTTCACTGGTGCTTGAAAGCAGACATCTGCTTCAGGAAAAGGAAACCAATCATGCCCTATATTGACCCACACATTACATATTCCTGGTCCACACAAGTGAGTTTGTAACTCCTCTTTCCTTTGCACACTGTCCTTCCCTGCTGACTGGGAAACACTGAGACAGAGTGTAAACCGCTTTGGTGACCCAAGGCATGGTACAGAGTTGTGGTGCCATGCCCAGCTGCCTGTGAGCCAAGTCCTGCCTGTAAGAGCCCACCAAACCTCTTCTCACTTGGTAATGAAGCACAAGAATTTGTTTCACACATCTGCTGAGATGCATTTCTTGTGCTTGCAATGCTTCACATTGATTCCTCTCTCTAAGATCTGATTTTGCTTTTCACTGTAAATTGTCCCTGAGTCCCTTGGTATTGGGGGACTTAAATGGTTTCGACCCAGAAACAGGAGACTTGGACCTGCAAATCTATGGCTGAGGTCAGTGTGATGTGATGGTTGGGCCCATGTACTTTTTTTTTGCAGCAGATATTCCCATTATGCATAAAGGATAATTAACTGCCAAAAAGAGCTAAAAATGCCTTAAATTTTACCTCCCCCTCTCCCCCTCGTAATGTCTGGCTCTGCCTGTCCTGTAGTCCACTGGAGAGAGAAATTTGGTAAGGAAGTACCAGGATATGAGCAAGTAGGATCAAAATGGGCACCCCACGCTGCTGTTGGCTTTGTGCACCGTGGTCTGGTTTTCCCCAAGAACACAGCTGCCATTCCCTGAAGCTGTCGTGGGGCCATTTGGGGTGAGTACCAGTGACAATGGCATGCTGTGGTGTGCTGTGGTGTGGCCACCATGGTGAGGAGGAGCTGCAGATGCTCCCTGGCCTCCATAGAATAGTTGGAGTTAGAAGGGACCTTTAAAGGTCGTCTAGTCCCACCCCACCTGCAGTGAGGCTACCTCAGGGTGCTCACAGCCCCATCCAGCCTGACCTTGAATGTTTCTAGGGATTCCTGCCCCTGTAGTTGTCTCCTGGCCATTGCACACTGTCAGTGAAACTGCCATGGCTTTGGACAGGGATCAGGAAGCATCTAATCCAGCCCTGCAAACCCCAAGGTACGTCATTGGCATGGGATAGCCCTCCTCACCATTTCTCTTTTCATGCTGTAAAATGCACAGGTTTTGAATTGCCGTGGGAGACTAGAAGTGCATCAGCTGTAAATAAACCTCAGAAAAGTCTTTTCTTCTTTTATTTTGTTGAATTTAGCTCATTGTGGTGACGTGCATTGAGACCTAAATGATTCTATAAATCTGTGAGACTATTAGTAGCATGTCCTACCACATCTTCCTCCTACATGCAGAAAGCACAAAGACTCCCTGTCAGATGGCCCTGCACGTGATGGACTTGCTGCACCTCAAGTTAAAGCGTGATACCTACAAATAGAAGAGTTTAAGTGGAGCTGCAGGTGAAGCAAGGCATTGTGGACCTAGTATGTGTAATAGGGTAGGAAATGAGTTCCTGTCATTTCACTGTGGAGTAGCTCAGCTTATCACAGCAGTGTTACTGAATGCCAAGGACAAGCAAGGTGCCCCCTGAGTTTAACCTGCTTTGGTTCCCAGCAAGTGCAGGTAAAAGCTTGTTGTATCAGTGGCTTTTGGTACCATATATATAATATATTGTATATATAATACATACTTATCAAGGAAGAACAATACAACAATGGCAAACATTTAACACTTGGGCCCCTCTGCTAAAAAGTTATTTTGCCTGGAAATTAATTTATTTTGTATTTGTTCAGTTCCTTAAATTTGTTACTAGAGACAGTAGGAGCTTGTTCATATAGGGAAATTTTGCCAGTCACACTTGCATGGTATAGCAGAGTGGTTAGAAACATCATTCCTTGCATAAAGGATTTTTTTCCAGTGTAATGATGAATATTTGAGAGAGCTTATATGTCTTAGAATGACTACAGTAAATTAAGAAGTGTCATTGTAGTCCAGGAATCATAATGTAGTATCTCTGACTAATTCAGCTCTCTGTTTTATGCTCCTAAACTTTTCTGGGTGGTACAGATAGAGATGCCCAGTAATACAGTCTCCTTGATAAAATTATTTTTCTGAGAAGGGCAGCATGTAGCCATGGGTGTAAAATCTGCGAGTTTACCCACTAAGCCACAGAATTCTTCTCTTGCCTTTGAAGGGATCATGATTTAATCTGCCTGTGTATGCTCATTTGCCCTCTTCTAATAGCTAGGAAAACCTCTTCTTTTCAAATCTCCCAGCGTGCTGCCAGGTTTGAGTCATTAAACTTCAGATCTGTGACTAGGAGGCCCTATTAGCTTTACTGCTTGACTATATTATCCTATTGTTTATATGACTGTGGTTATTCTTTAACGAACACAACTCTGTATAATCTCTATCCTAAAGAAATCCCATATCACAAAGAACCATATGCTGTAATTACAATCAGGGTTGCTATTAAACACCAGGCTGTTAATTTTCTGCTGCTGTCCAGGATCTCAGAGGCATCTCCTTATTTTGCTGCATGTGACTGGGAGCAGTAATGAGGAGTGACTGGGAGAGGAAGAACAGTGGCCCTGGGTGGGCTCCTACACCATCCCCTTTAAAAGAACACATGGTAATAATGAAGACTGTTTCCCTGTGGATTTGTGTCTTTGGGAAAGGTTGGGCATCGTCTGTATCTTGGTGGATTCTCAGATGTCTAGTAAGGGTTATACTTGGAGGGTGTTTGCTGCTGGGGAAGGCACCAATAGGGTGATTGTCCAGCTTTCCTCCTGCTTCATTGTGTGGAGGCCTCTTGGATCGTGACTGTAAAGGAGTGTTAATAAAGCCACAATTTCTCCACCCCTGTGGAAAAAAAGGACCTTCCCTTTCAGCAAGAACGTAACTTGGATGAACTGAAGTAATCTAAGACCACTTAAAATCCTCTTTCATTGATACTGGTGTAACTTTATGGTCTTCTGTGGAGTACCTTATCATTTACATTGGTATAAAGGAGAGATAAATCAGTTCTTATGTCCGGGAGAAGAAAAAATTAAACACAGTGTTGCCTCTTCCTTTTTGTCCCCATTTCCCTGTGGCTTCCTGTTGAGAGGTTCAGGTTAGCTTCTTTTCTTTGTCTCTCTTCTCTCATCCATTTTACAGTCTTTGCATTACCTCTTTTTAATAGTCCAAGTACCCATGTGAAGGGCTTATTAGAAGCACCTGAGTTTGGTAGCTGTATCATTTGAACTTATCTGGGCTTCTATTTAATCTCTGCTCGTGGTATGTCATGATGAAGAATAATGCGAGAGAAGATGACGTATCCCTTATTCAATAGCATCTATCTCTTCCTTCATTATTCTCTCTACTGTAGAGTGAAACAAGGATAACAAAGTTTAGATCTTGTCTCTTTTGATTGCTTAATTCATTTTATAGCTGTATATTTGTAACATAGCTTTGACAAGTGTATCTTTGATAGAAACTCTGACCCAGTTCTTGTCTGCATGGGCAGAATATTGCATTTTCTTACAAATGCACTTCTTTTGTAACAGGATTTTTTTGTTCTTGCAATTCATTTTATTGTCTGGTTTTTGTGAGGATGATGACGTTAACAGGACCATAGGGAGCAGGTACAATGGAGAATTGTGAATACAGTGCAACATGTTTCATTGTAAAGCAGTAGAAAGGTTTAAGAGATGTTGTCTTAAGACCACATATTTGTTCCTCAAGTGCTTGTAATCACATCCTAGGGGAAAATGGTTTCAGTAGAAGTGTTAAAATCATGAGCTCCATTTCTAAGCACATTAAGAATTATGTATCTGCCTTTGGTTCTTTAATGCAGAACCTACATTTCCGACACTGAAGGTTGCCCCGGACACTAACAAATCATTAGCATAATGGCTATGAAACATTTTCAATTGATTGTCATTTTCAAATTGCTGAGCATCTTTCCTGCAATTACCAAATAATTTAATTTTTTTTTCTTGGATTCAAACAGTTGAGCTAAATTTCAAGGCACAGCAGGCTGTACTAATGAGGATAAGCAAATGATGGTGTGAGTTGTGTATCTGTGCCACTGCCCTGCATGTGTATGTCAACAAAGAATATGCAGAATCCTGTATTGCTGCACTAAGCAGGGGGTGGTGGGGGTAATGGGACAGAACTCACAAAATAGGTGTTATTTACATGGAAAACAAAATGCTGCTTGAGGGGGTGGGGTAGGTGAGCCCAGTGCTTAGTCATGCTGTGCTCCCTCTGGTCGTCTGCCTCTCTGGGGCTTGCTTCAGCTTGGTTTTTTTTGGGTTGTTTTTTTTTTCCCCTCTCAGTTTTTTTCAGTTGTACATTCTCTTCTTACCAGAACAGTCACTAAAATGGCTTTTTTTCCCCTCTCAGATGTATAGCACGTGCTTGTGTTCAGGGGATAATTTGTGCCATGTTTAAGGAGGAGGTTGCCTTTGTTTCTGATGCCTTACTCCAGCAAAAAGGCTAATTATGTTGGAATTTTTTATGCTTTTTCTACATGCAAGTTGCTGTTAGACTCATCACATTTCAAAGAGATTGAATACAATCCATAACAGCATAAAATAATTACTCATCTGTTGTTGCATCAAGTAAATTTATCATAGTGATGCTTAAGGAGGTTGTGTTGATAATGTAGGAAATATGGACATTTCAGAAACACCACTTAACACTGCTTTTCTCACTGCTTTTAATGGAAAGCATAGTTTCTGTCCTCATTTGTAGCCTCTGTTGACTTCTGTTTATTTTTTCCACTGGTGTGTTCACCATTGCTGGATGCCCCTCTATAATAGCATGCCTATATGGTGGTCATTTCCATTGTTTGCCAGTGCCCTGTCTACATATTATGGCTGGTTTTCCTGCTTTGTCTGGTTCATGGTGCTGAGGGATCTTCTGGCCTGTTATGTATGATGAAGCTGCAGAATTTATTTCATGCTTTCCCTGTATACACATTATGCATTTGCTGTTGGAAACATTTGAAACAGCTGGATCTTCACTGTGTATTTCATTGTTTTTATTAGACACAGCCTCTGTTCAGAGAAAAGAATAATTAAGGAAACTAAATTTGAACTGTTTGGGGTTCAAAAAGCAGAACAGTGTCCCCCAAAATTGCAGCACACTTCCTCTCTCCACTCCTACCCCCCCCCCCCCCCCCCC
>VZUI01081482.1:72308-156533 GCA_013401135.1 Cettia cetti | reverse complement strand
CCGCCATGGCGGGCGCCGAGTGCCGGCCGGGCCGGGCCGCGCCGGGGCGGGGCGGGAGCGGGCCCGGAGCCTCCTCAGGCCGCGCCAGGCACTGCCCCGAGCCCGCGCTATGAAATTATGCTAAGACACGCTCCTTTTTTCAAGAAGTTTCATCACCAGGGAGGAAGTGGAGAACTTTCACAACTCCCATGACGCTTCCCCCGTGAAGTACAGAAATAAACAGTCGGGTTTCACGTTGCTTCCTAGCGTTAAGTCAGAGGCAGAGGGAACAGGTTTTATTGTCATCTGACAGTCAAAGTGACCTGTAACACATACACAAAAAAACCCCCAAATACAACAAAAACCCCCCACCAAACAACAACAAAACCCCCCGTGTATCTACAGTGTAGGCTTGCTGCATGTATGTCTGGATGCTTTTACTGGAATCCCACATTGTGCATATTATAAGGCCAATGGACATTTGCTAACATGCGCATGCAACCCATCCAGTGTCATAAATTTAGGAATGGGATATATGTGAATGAAAACTGCTAATGTACATTTTCAAATATTTGTGTCTTCTCTAGGCCTGCAGTGACTTCCCATGGTATTTGACGTTGTCACCTTCAACCCTTCAAGCAACAACTTGATGAGTTTATGTATCATAGGTTTTTGTGGAGGACAATTTATGACTCAGTGAGCTCCATGTAGCATGATTCAGAATTACAGAATCAGGACCATCAAGGCTGGAAGACCCCTTTGGGATCATCCAGTCCCATCATCAACCCAGCACTGCCACTGTAACCCCTAAACCACTAAACTGTATCACCAGCACCAGATCCAGACACCTCTTAAATACCTCCAGAGATGCTGACTCTATAAGTGTCCTCTTATCAAAGGCCAGGTATTATTTCAGGCTCATGTCCCCCTCAACCCTCACTGCACCTCAGCTTGCCAGTATTGGACTTGGTGACCTTTAGGACTTTGTGACAAAAAAGCTCCAAAGGATGTCATCAACCTGTTTCTCAGTCAGTGCAATTTCCTTAATTTCTATTAAAATGAGAATTTCTGCTTCAAGATGAGAAATAATGGGTAGGAAACAACCAATGAAATCAACTACTGAGTTCAGTGGGCTTTTTAGGATTGACTGCTGAGATGTGACTGTGTAAAAAAACCAACAAGGCCTCAGTTAAAGTGTTTCCATTAGGGACAGAGTAAGGTTGTGTATTGAGGAGTCTGAATACATTCTTGAGTGACTGTTGGTGGAAAAAGTTGACCCCACAGGACACTTTCAGGTGACACATCACATTATGAAGGTGTTTTGGGAGCCTGGCCTGTACAATAAAGCAGCAGGCATGTGGCTTGCTCAGTTCAGTTCAGTAAAGCCTAGGAGGGAATATGATTATGCTTTGCCAGGGATTCATCTAGAGAGAGGCAAAAAAAGCTGCATGAAATAAAAAATAATTTAGTGAGTAGATAGATATACACTGACCATGAATATGGCTAAGCCAAAGTTTGTGAGGTTTCTAGTGATATTTCAGAAAATTCTTGCAATTGAGGTAATTAGGAGAAAAATCTTCATAAAGGCAAAATGAGAAGAACATGTTGGGGGGCTGTAAATGCCTGCAATAGGGAAAGACTGGATTTCGTAAACCAGAACACTTCCTATGAGAAAGATCCCCTGCTATCTCAGCAGTCCCATGAAGTTCTGCTTCCCCATGCAGAAATTTGAAGTTACCATTGTTTATCCCGGATCTGAGGGAAGATAGGGTGCTGGCATCTTCTGCTATTTGTCATGGGTCAGAGGCAATGATGTGTATGGGGGAACTCCAACACAGATAATGTAACACTGGCAGGCACAGTCTCCAGCCAGCTGTGTGTCAATCCTGCTCTAGTCCCTCTGTCAGTGTGGCTGCTGGAGCAAGGAAAATGGTGCTGTGTCCTGCGATGGGTGCTGTAGCACAGGTTGGACAGATGCATGTGTGTGGGTAGCACACTGCTTTACAAATACACCTTAAGGCTTTGTCTTTACTGTGGAGCCTTCTCGATTGTCTGCTCTGAGGTTGTCCTTCTCAAAATAGCTTTCTTCAAATGCAGGCAATGCTGCAGCTGCCTGCAGCAGTTAGATTTACGTGTTAGCCTGGACTGATGGTGTTAACAAGGATGCTACATTAGCTCAGTCTTTACCCTCTGCTGTCTGTCAGGCCAACCAATTTAAATAAAAAGGCTCTCCTTAGCATTTTTATATTCGAGTGTTGATTTATGAGCCATGTGCAAGGCAGGATTCTAGCCAAAATCCTAATGAGGCTCCAAATACCCGAGGTTACCGCTGCTCTCAGCGAGTTACAGTATCACTTTTCCTCATATTCCTATCCACAAGGGGACAGTCTTTCCATCTCTTACCACCGACTAAAACCATTTAAAAGTTAGGTCCTTGAAAAACTGCCATTCAATGAATGAAATTTATTTTTTAAATACATGTTTCATGCTTTAGAAAAAAGTTCCAGATCTTTGTCTATATGATATTACTGTACTTACAGAGTTAATCATAGACAAAGTTAGTTTAATGAAGCTAATGACTTGAAAATAATGACTGTGGCTACAAAATAATAAGTGCAAAGTACAAAATGAAGTTTCCGTTATGTTTATTGAGATATCTTTGGAAAAAAATGTGTTTTCTTCTCATTCAGCTTTTTTGACTGTTCACTTAAATTTCTTGACTCTATCCAAAAACATGTTAAATAGTACTAGTAATAAAGACACAATTCAAAAAGAAATTTAATGAGAGATCTTTGAATTTTCATATAGAAAAATGATTGGATTTATTATAATTTAATTTTATAAAATTTTAGATTATGAAAACATCACATTCATTTTTCTTCAATATTTGCAAATTGTTGCAGTTGCTCTCATAGATGTGATTCTTACTTTTTGATTCTTACCTGAAACATTTGGTTTAGAAATAACTGCTTAATTTACTCCGAGTAGAGCCCACTGAACTCAGTAGTTGATTTCATTGGTTGTTTCCTACTCATTATTTCTCAGCTTGGGCAAAGCAGATAATGCCATATTTTTAAATTGTCAAACTGCTCACACCTCCTAGTTTGCACTAGTGTGGCATATGTCCCCAATCTCTCCTGATAAATTGATACAGCAGCCAATTTTTCATAGAGCCAAATCCCCACAAAAATGAGCCAACTCCTCTTTGCAGTTACAGAAAATACTGCAAAGTGCTCTGAATTCAGGAAGGAACCACAGAGATTCTTCAGCAAAATATTTCATGCAAACCATGCAGCATAATCTTGTCACTAAGCTTGCTTTGCACATACTTGCAAGCAACCATCATTAAAAAAAAGTTAAGGAAAGAACATAAATATGAACCAAAGATGAAGAAATATTATTTTGAAACATAATGGTATTGTTACAGATGCCACAACCTCCTTAATAAATGAAGCTTCCTCCTTAATGAAGTAAAGCTTACAAAATATTGCAAAGTGGTTCAATGTATTTCCATCTGAAATTATTTTGATGGAATATTAGAATACTAATGCAATTACAAATATTAGCAGCATATTCATGAAAGTTTTCCTGAGCTGGAGATATAAGCTAAAAATGATAATGAGAAGAAAGAGTGAGGCTTAATTTGGATTTAAAATGCTCAGTACTAAGTCACTGCTCATGTCAAGATTAGTCACTGACTAGATTCTCTTAAGTGGCCAAAGTGGAACTTTTTGCTTTAATTTCTTTTAAGATAAAACCACTTCTGAGTGGAAAAAATTGAGGTAAATTACTCATGATAGGCAAAACAGGGTTCACTAATCTTTAAATGAAATTTCTGGGCCAACTGTAAAGTATTTTAGTTATTTAAGAGACAGGACTCTATGTCAAGCCAGAATATAATTTTTAAGATTTCATCAGAGAACAGAACATGTCTCTCTGCATCAGAATGACTCAAATGTGTGGTTACTGATAAATACTGCTGAAAAATGATTGTGATGAGTTACCCATTCTTTGTAGCTGCTCATGATCCACTTTGGATCAGCAATAGGTTTTAATTTTACTTTCTTCAACGCCAGAAGCCATCACTACATTCTGCCTTGGTTCATTATCCTCAGTTCTTGTATCCCTTGATATCTCTGGATTCAAAGCCATGTTTCTCAATATATTTGGAAGAGGCAGTGTGGTGGTCACAGTAACGGGTAATTTCAGCTGATTGAAGATCAGTAAGGAGAATAAATAAAAGATGTGAGGATTTCTGTAATCAGAGAGAGAGGTAATTGAGGCTAAGAGAAATATTTTAATTGCAAAGAAAAGTAAGAAGGATTACAGAGAAAGTTAGTAGTAAATACATTACAGAGAAAGAAGTAGGGTCACAAGTCCTGCCAGAAGCCTGCTCCAGTGCAGGCTTCCCACAGGGTCATAGCCTCCTTCAGGCACCCCCCTGCTCACACATGGGCTCCTCCACAGGCTGTAGCTGGATGTCTGCTCCACCATGGTCTCCATGGGCTGCCGGGACACAGCTGCCTCACCACGATTTGCAGGCATCTCTTTCTGGTGCCTGGAGCACCTCCTCCCCATTCTTCTGCCCTGATCTTGGTGTCTGCAGAGTTGTTGCTCTCACATATTCTCATTCCTCTCTCTGCCTGTAGTTGCCCAGGGCTTCCTCCTCCCACCTTGATGTGGGCAAACTTGGGAGAGCTGTGGTTGTTCAGCCTGGAGAAAAGAAGGCTTCATGGAGACCATCTAGTACAGGACAAGGGGCAATGTTTTTAAACTGACTGAAGGCTGGTTTAGTTTAGATATTAGGAAGAAAAAGAGAATAGTGAAAGCATTGTCCAGAGAAGTTGTGGATGACACATGTCTGAATGTGTTCAAAGCCAGGTTGGATTATTGCCAGGAGCTACCTGGTCTAACGAATGGCATCCCTGTCAGGGCAGGCCAAACAATTCTGTGGTTCTATGATTGATGCTGTTGTCCCAGGTGTACTACCACCATTGCTGATGGGCTCAGCCTTTGCCAGCTTCAGGTCCATTTTGGAGCAAGCTGGCTTTGACTCTGTTGGACATGGGGGAAGTTTTTAGCAGCTTCTTACAGAAGCCACCCCTGTGGCCCGCCCCACCTACAAAAACCTGGGTATATAAAAAACATTACAGAAGTTGTCTCGGTAAACAGCATCCATAGGAATTGCCACAGGAATCTCTATTACTTGAAAAAAAAATTGGGAAGCATCTTAGCATCACAAAAAGAGCCCTGTAATAGGAAGAGGAATGAAAAGAAACGTTATCATCAAGATATTAAGACTAGGAGGAAGATACTAAGTACACGTGCTTATTCTGATTTTTCTTGGCACCTGTAATGTCAGGAGCAGTGTGGACTGAGAGAGATGATTGATCTCCAAATCAGGGGGATGGAGAGTAGAAAATTAGAGCAGATGTAGAGGTGAAGGACTGAATTCATCCTTGCAGGGGCCTTTAGGTACAATTTATGGGAATGATTTCCTACAGCAGTTTTAGAGGATCTAAATGGAGTATGTGGCTTAGAGAGGTCACAAACTAAAGGCCAAGCAGCTGTGACAGTCGTCTTTGAAGGTAAGCTTTGACGTACTCTTCCGATTACTTTTTTACCCAGTAATGGAAACAAATAGGAAACGATGCAAAGCAGACTGCTTATAGATGAGCCTGAGAACAGACAGGCTACATCTGTATCACCTTCGGTAGAAATATCCATATTTCAGTTCAAGTTCACCAAGCAAAATTGCTGGAGGAGTAAACCAGTGAAAATGCTCCATCTATCCTGTAGGCATTAGCTCATTTCCCCTGGCTGTCACTCACTGGCTTGCTCTTGTCTCCATGTGTTGTGCCACAGCAGATTCTGCTAACTCCCATGCCACATACTCCTCTTCTATGCCCAGACTTGCTATTCCAGCTATGAGGTGGCTGTCATACCATCACAGACAGTTGAGGCCACATCCCTGGTGCCTCTGGTGGAGCAGTATTTTTGGAGAAGAGGTGTTGGTAATTGCTGATGGTGGTGTTTAATCCTCTGAACTTTGATTAGCAGACTGTAAGGTAGCTGGCAGCTCTCCAGACAATTCAGCTTTCCATGGTGGGAATCTCCATCCATGTCCAAGAGCACCCAGCTACGCCAAAACTATACAAAAAGAGCAACATAAACTTGTATCCTCTCCTTTTCCTCCTGGTGAGAAGCTCTCTCATCTGGACTGTACCATTGCCCTGTGAAATCACCTAATTCCTCTGACCTTCTGTCCTTTGACCCCATCTCCAGTCCCCACTAGTTATGACAAAGCTAGGACTGGGTTGGGTGTACTCAGAGCTGGGGGCTTAGTGAGCCCCTTTTTAAAATGCTCTTAAGATTTGAAGCCACCTTCTCCAATTGGCTTCATGGTTTTGGTTAGTGGAGGCTATCTGAATGACTGTCTGGAGCAGGCAGTGATTTTAATTTATTTTTCAGTGACTGTTTTTCTGATTTAATGGACATTGCTGGGTTTGCCAGTCTGACTATATTTTCCTATATATCAAAAGTATTCAGAGTTGCAGACAGACCTTTTTATGTATCATATAAATCTATTTAATTGAATAAATAAATAAACACTTCCAAAATCGAGTAAGAGTGAAAGATTGCATTGATGCTATTAGGAGTAGAAATATTTTGGAAGTACCACTACCAAATCATCTGTGAAAATGCCACATAGGCACTTGAACATACATAACCCCCAGAGAGTATGTTTTCCTTGGAATAAATGTCAAAAATTCAGGCTTCCATTTCCATTTAAGTATCTGACATATTCTTCAAATGTGGAGTGCTTGGCAGATGCCAGAGCATCTTCCACTAATTGTAAAAATATTTAAATTGCATTTTATTTAAATTTAGCTTTCTGAAAGCAAAGCAGGGATAATTAAGATTATTTGATGCCTTGATACTATAGGCCTTTTTTCCTCAAAAAGATTAGTAGAAGAATAAGGCTAAATCAGTAGTACCCTAATCTGTTGTAAATAATCTAATTTATGTTGCTATATATCATGTTAACGACTCTAAACCAATGTGCATATTATATTTTTTCATTTGCAATTTGGTATTCTCGGAATAGGAGATGCAGAGCCAAGGATAACCCATGTTTTCCATGAGAGCTTCATGGAAACTGAAAAATAAGGTCTTTTAATTTCTTTCATGATAACTGTTTTTCTTGGCTTAAGTGTAGGTTTTAAAAAATGGTGCTCATTGTTTTGCTTGTAGTTCTTTCATGCATGAACAATCATGCTGATGATGCATTTACTTCAAGTGAATTTTCCAATTGAAAAAGTGCTCTTGAGTAGTTTAAGTACTATGAATCACCAAAACCTCATCTAAGTCCCATAAAAGCACTGGCTGCAGAAAACAGCCTTGGAAAGAAGACATATTGGTATTGTACTGCATGATTCAGCTGATGGGAAGTATATTTGGTCAACATAGAAGAAGCTGAGGAACCTGGCAGTTCTATAAAAATGAAATCATAATATGCTAGACAGACAGAAACTAACTGCTGCAGCCCCTTCCTATATGCTTCATTTGTTCCTCACAGATTTGAAGCAGTGATTCTAAATGTGAGAACCTTAGCCCTTGAAACACAGGATTTTTGTGGGGCATATTTCATTCCTTATCTTTTTCTTAACTTGTTTCACTATTGTCTTCCTTTCTCCATAATTTCCCTCGTAGTCTGACTGCTGGAAGTTCTCCCTTTCCCTAGTATCGCTGCCTGAATCATTTGGACAGAGTTTCTGATACAATGTTTTCTTAGTATTAACAAATGCAGTCTATTTATTTCTTATATAACATTTTGATTGAAACAGCTTTGAGTCATAATTATTTGTCAGGGAAATATTAGTGATTTTTCAGTTCTTATGCAGCTTTTATTTAAGGCTACTTTTGAAAGCAGATAAAACTATTCAGTAAATTACAGTGTTTAAAACTTGTAAACTTTCATTGTTTAATGATAATTTCAAAATATTAAGCTATTGCCTTAGATTTTTTTTTTTAATTTATGATGTAACTTGAGGTTACAATTCTTAAGAGTATCTTAAATATGTTGAAAGGTTAAAAAATTTAATGTATCTTGCATAGCGATGTATTGTCTCAAGTACAATAGCAATACAAGAGTAGTGGGTTTCCTTATGCTTGGAATTTTTGTCAGGATACAAGGCCTTGGGGCCCAGATCCAATCACACACTGACAAGCCCTGTGGTGCTCCTATAAAGGCTGAGAGGGTCACTGTGGTCACACCACCTTTTCTGCTTGCTGCCACTTATGCAGATGCAGTTGCTTGTTGCTGGAGTAGATGGCTTCCATATTGCTCTGGTGAAAAAAAAAAAAAAAAGCCCACATATATTTTGATTGTAGATGGCTTCCATGTTGCTCTGGTGAAAAAAAAGAAAAAATGCCCACATGAAGCCACTTAAAACATTATATTTTGATTGTTTTTCCAAGAAAATTTGGATACAGTTAAAAATGTTTAGTATTAGCTAGGGGACTTTGCCCAAGAAGTCTGGCCAGCAGTGCTGACAGGCTGACCACTGATACAGAGTATCAGTTTGTGATTGGCACTGCTCCTTGGGAATCCGGAGCCTGAGTGCCTGAAATGCACCTTTAGGGTAGAAGATACCTGAGGAAATTTGATGGTTTATCTCATGTTTTATTTTTTGGTGATGTCATTGGTGCACAAACCTTACTTTGGGGATTAGCATTCTTGTGCTGTTCTTTGAGATAAAACACTTGGTGAAAGCAAAATATAATTAATGCAATCACACCCTCTGATGAATTATTAGAACAATAACTGTAAAACAAGAATAAATAAATTGCCTTTTGGTCTTTACAGCTTCCTAAGCAACAGGCATGGTATCTTCCCCTTCCTGTCTAAAAAAACTTTAAAATGCCTTGAGGGTGGTATGCAAGGGAGGGAAGGTATGTGAAACATGAATGCTTAATATCCTCTGAAGAGAGAAAAAACAGAAGGTGCAGTTTTGCCACAAAGGTATGAAATAATCAATGCTCACTTCTAACTCAGTCTAACCTTCTTAAAAGTATGCCTCCCTTAAGTAAAAGTGATGTTTAAATCAAGAACATTTTCTTTGATTTACAGTTTAAAAACCCCCAAACTTTCATTCAGGTCCCCACACACACACAAAGGTGAAGGCGTGATTGTGCACATCATTTGAAATATTGATCAAGCAGTTGAAAGTTATTTGGAGAGAGAGTAAAAAAATGTTGAGAAAGGCTGCATGTGCCTTGTTTAGCAAAACAAACCCTTGCAGTGGGACACAGGTTGTACACGTGCACGACAAGCTCTCATCCTTTCCAACAGAAAGCATATTATCAATTTTGCACTTCTGTAACATTTCATGTTCACAGTTTGCTTGGAAACCTTTAAAATTGCTGCAGAACAATCCAACCATATGAAATTGGTGCTTTCTTGTGGAGCTCAATATTATTATTGCTAACCTTCTCTGCTTATTTGTACACCAGAAATTTTGAAGTCACTGCTGGGACTTTTTAAAGGAGCATGGCTGAGGAAGCTGGTGTTGTGCTGCCCAGTATGCCATATACAGAGCATTTTCCCCATATGCTACTCTTGAAAATGAGTCATTTAGGCCACTACAAAGAATCATCACCAAAAGTATTAGCAAAAGCAGGTTTTAATATGAAAGTGTGCCCTAACAGAGTTCAGTGGCAAGGTTCACTCTATTACTTACTGCAGAAAAGAAGAATACAAAGGAAAGTCAGTTTCAAATCAATTTAGACTGATTTACACTGAGACTGAGGATGCAAAAGGGTAAGAGTACAAAAGGATAAGGGAGACCCTTCTGTTAAGTCACAAAGTTCAAAGATGACTTGCTTTCTAAACTCGTGAGAGATCCTAGATGTAGCCAAGTCCAATCTAAGTCCCATATTTGACCAATGATTTATGTCTAAAGGGCTTAGCAGCACATAATTACTGATTAGTATTTATAAAGTGATCCAACAGGATTCGCTACACTCACAACAACTACTTAATTATAGATTGAGGATGGCAATATTCTTGCTATACATGTTAGAGGGCATTTGGATCAATTCACAAATGCATACACACAGATGGAGAGGTGTATATATATCTATATATATATATATCTATATATATATATATATGAAGGTGCCTGTAAAAATTCCCCTTGAGTTCAGTGAAATACTGCTGTTGAATGTCTATGCATTTCTCAAAGGGTGAGGGCTGAGCATCAGAAGAGTGGAGGGTATCAGCCCGTGTCCCATCAGCTTTTGGTGATGGTCCTTCAAGTATCACAAACTTGAGAGTTTGTGGGCTCTGAGAGGCGTCCCCTCAGACATAGGTACTGTCACAGTCCACTACAGTCCATTAGAGTTCAAAGGGCTTCACTTAGCTCCCCTGTTTATAGGGTCACAAAATGACTGACTTTATATCAATATGGTCATAATCCTGGCCACAACCCAGGTCGGTATCTACTGAAGTTTTTCAAAGGTCTGATAACAATGGTACCATTCCACTTGGGTTACAATTCAGCTAAGTAATGTTCCAACGCTGTCAGGGGATAATTGATTATCCCTTGTTCTCCACCTTGGTCAGGAAATGGATGTCCTGAATATGAACAGTGCCGCTCCCAGCTGTGCAATTCAAGAGTTCCTGGTATGGTCAAGGAATGCTTCACTGCCCAACTCCTACAGTCAAGGGACGCTTCACCGCCCAGCTGGTATGGTCAAGGCTTAATGAGAATGCTGAAGTCACAGAGCAGTCCAAGGGGGCTGTGAGGGTGTGGGAAATGCATTACCACATCCCACCCCATGACTTAATGTCAGTTCATCTTGCTCCACAGAGTGGTGTTGGGATCACCTTTTGCCTCTGGGCCTATAAACAGATTAATGCCATATTCCAGTTGTAATTTGAGGGAAATTTTGGGGTGTTACATAATTATTTAGGTTTTATTGAACATGATTGAGTAGTATTACATACATAAGGAGGACTTTGCAACTGTGCCACCCATGTAGCTATTTTCCACACTCTGTTAAATAACAAGCATAATATGACATAAATAAATAAAATTACAATGGGATTCAATTTAGAGCTCCTGTTGGTGATGAGAACCACCCAAATAAAGTATCCCACGAGTGATGTTTTCCATCCTGTGCTCTTTCTAGGACAGGGTGTATATCTTTGGTGTCTTAATGAACAGTGCTTAAAAATCTGTGTCCGTGGTTTTAGGCAGTATGTTGTGTGGTTTTTGACTCAGGTCATCACTTTCTAGTAGTTTCTTCACCAAGGTAAAATTCATGCCAGTGGGGGTAGGTGGTAAATCTTTATGTGAGATGCAGTTAATTTGCAACTTTTGGTGGGTTGTGACAGGAGCTCAATGGTTAAAATTGCATCGCAATTTGGTAAAATTACAGACACAGATATTTGACTGCTTGTCTCTACAGTGGTATTATCTGTAAGCACAGAATCACAAAGAGTTCTCAAAATACCCAAAATCCAATTCTAACATATACAAGTACAATTTTGGGGTTTCATCAACATACATTTCAAAATGACAAACTATTTGTTCAGTGTCAAATGAATGACTGGGTCGTAAGGGTATAACTTTCACAAATAAATCCCTGTTGTTTCTGAATAACACATACACCAACATTAACAGCTGTGTGCCAGTTTTGTTTGCCCTATGGTCTATGTTCTATCAGATATAGTTTCATGCTGATTTAGTCCCATCACAATGATTGGCTTTATAGTATATCCCAAAGTATTGTCAAAATTATGTCTCCTTTTAGGTCCATTTAACGATGGAATTTGTTGGTTATTCTTTTCATCTATACAAATCCATTCCTGCCTACAAAAGGAGATGTTATTGTGTAGTGCTGTTGCTGATATATTTAGATCAGGCATAGCTGCATTTAGAATTACATATGCATCAACCTACAGACACCCTGTTGTACAAAAATTCCTCATTTTGTGCTTAACAATAATGAAATCACATAATAGTTCTGCATCATGTTTACTCAGAGGCAAAATGTGAGTATGAGTTGTGCAAAAGTAAAATTGAACCAACGGGCTGGTTCTGAGAATTTATAGAAAGATTTTGCATCATTTTTTGGTTTGAAAAAAATCAGTATAATATTTATTAATCTTGATGGGACTTTCTGGGGTAGATCCATTGATTGCCCAGTACCCTATTTTTATTTTTATTATTGATCTCCTCTCCTAGTATTACAATTGTTATTATTCTAATTCTTTTAACATGTAATATCTTCCATCTTCACTTATCTTCTGGATATAACTCATTTCAATGTATAAACAAAGTAGCAAGTTTTAAGCTTGCCTTATCTTTTGGCAGGATTCCTCAATGTTCCAGTATAATATAGTGCATGATCCCAAGGCTTTGGTGTTTGATCTGGAGGGATTGTACTTTATCAATCAAGAGGAAAACCAAGACTGTTGTGGCTATACAGCTTTTTTACTGCTATCAATATAGATTCTTTTTCTGCTCTAACAGAATGGAAATAAAAGGTTTTGATGGGGTAAGTGGAATGAGTTAGCCCTTTTGTAATGCAGGATAAATCCACTGTGCATTGATTCTGTATTTTTCAACACTCCTATCTGTAGCTTCCAAAGCAAGTAAGTCATAGGGTTTAGTCAGAGTCATAGGCACAGTTCCCACTTGTGGTAAATTTACTATAATGGGTGGTTCTGGCTGTGATGCTGATCTTTCATTGGAAGGTAAAGCATCAAGTTCAGCTTTTGCAGAGAATGCTTGACTCACAGATTGCCAATTATTCAATTGATGAAGCACTTTGGAAAGTCAAGCATCCCACTGAACACTGTTTTTCTTAAGGCTCCTTTACAATAATCCCTTAGATCTCTACAATCCCATTTGATTTGGGGTAATTTGGAGTGTGTAATACCCATTGAATTTCTTCTTGCTTGGCCCATCCTTCTACCTCTGTACATGAGAAGTGTGAGCCAGTATTACAGTGAGTGATACTGATGGGGAGTAAGTAGACTCAAGAACCAAGATCATAACCCCTGTACTTTCATCCATCAGCCTTTCAGCATTTAGGCACTGTAGGTAACCTGGAATACTAGTACTACACTCTGTGAGGATAGGTTGGTATCCTGCAGAGGGTTTGCATTCAAGCAATTTGCCATGTAGACCATAAAGTTTTCCTTTGATGTGTAAGTGGATGCTTTAGCAGGTTGATCTGATTCTATTTTAAAGCTGTACTGACAACATTCTATAAGAGTAGCTCCACAAGTTTTCCAGCCTTTGCTCTGTGCAGCAAAATAACATGCTGATTTGCCAGTGTGACCTAATTTCTGATGTGACTATTCTCCCAATTGATACCACTCAAGATTTAAAGAGTTCCCTGTTTTTATGTCCCTAATTTTAGTCAATTCATCCACCTTTTGATAACAGTTTGTGGCTGGTTTATTACCCTTGGTATGGGCTTTCACCCATCCCATTTTGAATTATGTTTTCCTGTCTATATCGAGAAGTAACTGCCAGTCTTGAGTTCTCCAAACTGAAGGTCTGCTTACTTCCCAGTTCAGATATTTCCATTGAATGGACCATTGTGTGATGTCTATCTACACAGCACAGGACTCCACATATAGCATTTTTCCTCCATTTTGTGCTACCAAAATAACCGTCCTTAATTTTCCTACTCATGTATTACCTTCAACTTCTTCTATTATTTGTTTGACAGTGTTAATGTTTAGTGCAGCAGCCTTTCATTGCCATTTACCATTTATCATTTTTGCTGAAGCATCCGTGAAACACTTGGAAATACGTTACTGGAAGTACCCTGTTCAGCAAATCCCCATTCTGTTATGACAGGGTTGTGGGGGTATACTGGTCCCAGTGATTGATGGCTTTAATTCCTGTATTAAGGTTTCGACTGCCTCTTCATGTTTCAAATTCCACCTCCACAGTTTCCCCAGTCATAAAAGCAAATATAATGCGCAAGAAGTGGTAGAAAATCCAGATACTTTTTTTGTCCCATATCCTAGAGCTTTTGTAACTCTTTCCTAGATTGGGATGACTGCAGCTGTTTTGCTTTTCTTAAGGTGTCTGAAAAAATTACCGCACTGCCTGCTGTCCGCTAAGTACCCAGAATCTTTGCTTCTTCACTTGGCCCTTGACATATTTTTCTGGTGGGATCTCACCTTCTTTATGCAGTGCTTGCACTGTTACTGACACTTCCCCACATTTTCAGGCAAATCTCCTGCAATTACAGTATCATCTATATTAACCAAATTTCACATCTTGAGGAAGTGAGACTGTAAAAGTTCAGCAAGTTCAGCAAGCACAGCATGAGCAATCATGGGTGAATGTTTATACCCCCATGGGAATCTGCTAAAGGTACATTGTACACCTTCCCAAGTAAAAGCAAATTTCTCTTTATTGTCTTCCTGTAAGGAGACCATAAAGATCATATCTTTTCTATCTAGTGCTGCCATCCATGGATGTGTGGCTACTTGTACTGCAGGTGCTGGGTTTGCAGCATTGGGTGTTGCAGCTGTTAGTGGGGCTGTGCTGGCATTTAAGCACCAATCATCATTTAGTACATCATCATCTCCTGTCTTGTTTTTGAACTGATGAAACCAATGGTTCTGGATACAGTCTGTACTTTTTCAGATCAACTATAACTTCCTAAATTCTGCTTCATGCTGCAACAGAAATTGAATGGGGGGATGGGAGGTAGGTGGAGGTGGGCTGTGGGTGGAATGCACCACCACAGATGTTCCATACAACTATTTTCACAGCTGCCTCATTCATAATTTTCCACACCCTCCTGGGTTTTTCACCTTGCATATTTCTCCAAGATTGTGCTTCACAAGGCATAGGTAGGGCCTGGTGAAATGGAAAGACCAAAAGAGTGAGAGGAGGCAGGATGGGAGACACAGGGTCTGGTAAGATTGAAGCAGACTGTGAAACTTGACCCTTCTGTCCTTTACAAACCACAGTTGTTTGAGCTATACTGGTGGCATAGCATTTCTTAAATCAAAATCCAAGAAGTGGCCTGTCTCACAGATGACTTTTAAATCTGGAGTTTGTGGTTGTTAAGGTGCAGGAACAAAATTACCGTGGGCTCCTGCAGGCTGTGGCTGAGCAAAGCAGAGCTGACGAGTGATGCTGTGGTTGTGGAGACTGAGGCAGCTGTGGCTGTAGTTTATCCACAAGCATGAGCACTGATATCTCCTGTGAAATAAGGATTGTTAGCACTGAGGGAGTGCTCCAAAGCTCTTCTGGAGCCATTGATCATGCACATTACAAAGTGCACAGGAGTGTGTCAGCTTAAAGAGTGCTGCTTGATGACCGGTGAAGTTGACCAAATCTCACCTTCAGAGGAAGCTGGAGATGAAAACAAGTAATGAAATGTGTGCCAGATAAGTTACACAGGATAAGCCTGGAAAATGATAAACGTAAAGCTTATCTTTAGAAAGCAGGGAAAGGAAGAGCCAGAGACTAAAGGAACAAATAATCAAACAAGCTGCAAGGACAAATGGGATTTGTCAAGTACAAATTGTATTAAACCAGCCTAATTTCTTTCTGTGACAGGATAACAGACCTTGTGGATTAGGGGAGAAGGAATAAGAGTCTGTAAATCACAACTTCAGGGAGATTTTTGTCATGGTTTCACATGGAATTCCCATTAGCACGCAAGGAAAATACACTCTGGGTACATCAGTCCTAAGCCACTTCAAAAACTAAAGGGAATAATTAGTAGATCACTGTCACACTGAAGCATGTTTCAAGAGAGAATGTCCCAGAGATCTGTCATGGACCTGGTATTAGTGTTGAATATTCATTCAGAGTAAATTTCAGTGAAACGTGGCTGATGAAGTAAATAGTATATTTATCAAATTTGCAGAAAACACCAAGCTAAGAGACCTGCACACGATTTTCAGGACAGATTTAGGATCTAGATTATACTTAGTGTCTTGAAGAAGGAGATAAGAAAAAAACACTGGGACAGTTCATAAGGAAAAACCCTACACTGAGAAATGAAAAGCTGCATTTCGAACCCCACAAACCTGGAAATAGCTGCAACATCATAAAAGGCATGGAGAAGATCTGGAAGTTACAGTGAATATGAGTTAATGATATGGCAAAAAGGCAAATATTGTACTGAAATGTATTTTTAAAATGCCTTTTGCAATGTAGATGAAGTTTTTTTCCTCTGGTCAGTTCAGGTGTTGGTGTTCAGCTGGAGAATAATGTCCCGTTTTGAACACTTTTATCACTTAAAGAAAGATGAAGGTGAAGGAAGTAGGATGGATCTGGAAATTTTCTTTATTTTCCACTAAACAAGATTAAAGGAACAAGGCTTTTTTGATCTAATGCTCACTTCTTTGAGAAGATTTTCCCAGTTATGCAGAAGAGTGAGATGCCATTTCTGATAAATGATAAATTCTTTTCTCTCTGTGACTTTCTTAGCTACCAGAAGTTTAGGGATTGTTTCATTAGGGTTGCCTTTGTCTGAGGAATACAGATGTGTGAGAAGACAACCTGAGAATGTATGGCACCCCTCACTGTGATCATGTGTTAAAAGCCAACAGGATTGTGAATTGAAGATAATTGTATGCACAAATGAGCTAAAGACCCATGCGACAGTTACTGATTCTAAATAAAGGTCTAATTCAATGGTTTTGGTAATGGAACACTAAATGCAATAGAAGAAAAGAATGTTTTGTTTCTCAGCTTTTCACAGGTGAGTAAGACTAACCCTGCCTGCGTGCTTAGCTTGACTTCAGCAAGGCTGTTGGCAGGTATGCAAATTAAAGGGGATGGACAAGCATGGATTTCCAAGAGGCATTAAATGGTATCAGTAGAGTAAAACCAATACATTCTTGTGCCATGTGACGTGCCAGTGCTCTTTTAACTGCACAGTCTCTTTGGATTCCCCCATTTTGACCAGAGTTGCAGATAGGCAATAGTGCAAGTCTTCATAAGTACAGTATATTTCTTTCTTGAAGTCTAAAATCACTGAATATTGAGCACCTCTTGTCATTAAAAGTAGAGGCTTTTCAACTGGGTTCCTTCCTGTCTTCTGGAGCCAGAAACATTGTCCATATAATGCAATAATGTGGAACTCCCTGAGGCAGAAGTACCACAACAAGGAATCAAAATGCAGCTGAACCTTTGTGGTTCCACTGTGTCCCTGGTAGAATCGCAAGACAAAAAGTTCAAGCCTCAAATTGATTTCAGGTTTTGGAAGGATCTGTTTGGTGATTATTTCAGGTCTTCACCAAAGCTTTTGACGATAGTTTTAACATCAAAACTCTCTCAGAAATGTGGATGTATAATATCAATAAGAGGAATGATTTTTGCATTGCCAATCTGTTCTTTGCAGTCACATGTTAAAGGCAAAATGCAGGTATTTTCTGTCAATCCATGTCTTTTGAGAAAGTATCTAACCTCCACTTAGTCACTTATCTTTGCTGCTATCCTATCATTAGTTATATGTTATATGTAACAGTTATATGTAAAAATATAGGTGCTTCTCTCATGCAAAAAGGAATCCCAGTAATAGCATGTTAAGGCTTTCCAGGCTTTAGTTCCAGTCTTCTACCACTTTCCATGCTGTGTAAATAAATTCTGGTGTCTGTAAAGGTCAGGTTGAAAATATACAGGTTGTAATTAAAAAATGGTTTGAGGCGTACTTGTGGCTCTTGGACAGCATTTCAGCAGGCACAGATCTGCAGCTCACACTGAATGTCACGTTGCTAAATTCTGAATCATGATGTAGCTGTGATACACATCTACAGATATGACAGACACAGAATGCATTAGAAATTGCACTTTTTTTTTTTTTTTCTTGGAGCAACTGATACAGCTGGGAAAAAATACACACGTTTTCAGGCACAAATTTCTCTGCAGATAAAAAAAGCTAGGAAACTGTTCTGTGGTTTACAGCCAAGTGATGGGTCTAACCAAAAATATAATTTCTCCTGACAGATTTGCCCCACTGCAGCCTGGGCAGCAGGACTTGTCAGTGCTTGCTGGGGGTCTGTGCTGGCAACTACTGTGGGACCCTTCATGGGGACTGTGGTCCTCCCAGACACGGCAGAAGCAGGACTGGACGAGGATGTGGCAGCAGCCAGTGATTGAGGAGATAGAAGGAAAAGCCTCATATTTGCCCCCACAAACCCCATATCTATCCTGAAAACCCCATCAGGCTATAGTTTCCCCTCAGGTGCCCCAGTTTTGTTCCTCATTTGGACAATGTCCTGTCATCTCTATCCAACCAGGCTTCAGCCCGCTTCCCCTTGTCCCGTCTTTCCAGAAATCCCACTCACCACCCCAGCAGGAGTGGTCATCCAGCAGCCACCTGCTCTGTCGTTGCCAACAAGCAGCCATCACTTGCCACAGACACTAAAGGTGAAAAAGAAGGAATGCCACAGCACTCCACTGCATACAAATGTAAAGCATTGCTTTCCAGGGAGAGAAATTGTAGCAGAATAAGCCATACAACTGCAAGATTGATTCAAAAGTGCTAAAAGATGCAACACAAAATATGAACGTTCCCTTTTAAAAGTTAAAATAAGTGATCTGAAATTATGAAAGGGGTCTAAGGAACTACTTTTAAAAAGGGCAAATATTTTAAGTCAAATGTTACTTTTGAAGATTTGCTGACTTCAACTTCTCAAATCCAGAAGTACTTAATGTCCTGCATTAACTAGACTGTATTTCCACAAAATATGGCCTAAATACTGTTTTTTAACCTTTATTTATTTACTTAGACATGAACTTGTGGTAAATACAGAGCTGGGAAATTTTTGAATGCTGAGTCAAGCTTCTAATGAGGAAAACAACAGAAGTCGTAAGAGGACTGGTACATGCAGAGAATCTGTTTCACCCTGGAGCTGCTTCCACCTCTGTCTTTCCCTGTGTACGAGTCTGGGGGAATGGTGTCTATTTCTTCAGCAAGCTGGTGTTCAGGAAGTGAGGCATTCCACAAGGCGGTGCTGGTACTCCAGAGGCTGTACACACTGGGGGCTGGTTCTTGTGGAGCAAAAAGTGTCATCCTTCGCCCAGAGTAAGGGCTTTGCCTTGCAAACAGCAGCTCTGTGCCCTAGCTGGTGCCTCAATCCCTTTATTCAAGGAAGCCAAAGCAATATTGCCCTCCACTGGTCCTGAAACTAGTTTAACTGCTAATGTGAGTTGGACAAAATCTTTGTTGGTGCCATCAGGGGCACTTTGAAACCAGAATTTGACTCAGATTCCTGGGACTTTGGCATTGTTCCATCTGTGCCAGGAGCTTTTGCTTTCCAGTCCCAGCTGTGGCAGGGACAGTCATTATGAATGGCACAGCATGGCTGCACAGCAGGAGGGGGGTACAAGCAGCATCACCTCCTGTGATCTATGGTCAGGGGATCTGTGGCTCAGCTTTTGCTCAAAGCAGATAGAAACTTCACTCAGCATAACTTCTGTCACTGTCCAGCCTGTATTTGTCCAAAGATTGGATTTGCTGTTCACAGTGAACTGTGACATTGCCATCAGGTAAAACCTGCAGGTCCACTTAGCATTTCAGATTTCTAAAGTTTGTGATGCTGTGTTGAATACCTGTGTTTTCAGCTAGTATGTCTGCTGCTTCTCACTGCTGGCTGAGGAAGAGGTGAGGTACAGAGGTCACAAAACCTCAAGGTCTTACAGGCACCAGAGCTGGCTGAAAGGCAACCAACAACACCAGCCTCACTTTAAAAATTCAGGCAAACGCATCCAACAGCTTCATGCTAACAGCAAGGGGGTTTAAAGACTTCCCCTTTTGCTTTGAGGACCATCTGAGGACTGTTCAGGCAGCACAGCAGGCTGCAGGTTTATTCCTTGGGTGTGAAGGTGTGTGAAGGCATAGTTGGGTTTCACCTGTGTGCTGGTGGCTGAGGGGAAGTCTGTTAGATGATAGGGATTTCTGGTGTGGTGAGCAGCAGTGGAAAGATTAACTGTCCTGGCATTTAAGTGACCAAAATTAGGCTTCCCGTGAAAAGCCCTTTGAAATAAATAATAGAAATTCACACCTATCTGGGTCCTACAGCTTTTCAGACTATTTGGGGCAGGCTGAAATTGTGTGTGTAAATCTCCTTGAGTACCTTGGGCACTCTGCGGTTTTCTTAAGGAGCTCTGGCAGTTGTTGGCTTTGCCTCCCTAGTTCAGTATTTTAACCTGCTGTTCCCAGCAGCACCTCCATGAATAAAAATGTCCCTGGCTTGCCAGCCATGCTTCCCAGAAAATTACTCTTCTAAGCAGCCACAAATCTTACTTCTGTCTTGATACATCTAGAATAGCTGTGGGAAATAAGTCCAAGACCACTGTGAATGGTTGAAGTATGAAATATTTTGATATTGATACATTTATTGTGACTTATTGCACATCAGAAAAACTTTTATTTCCATCATTGGTTTCTTTCAATGAAGTTGGAAGAGGTGCATGAGAGCATCTTGGATGTCAGAGAGGTTTTTTGCAGTCCTTAGACTTAATTTTAGAATAATTTTCAATAAGTTGCTAGGAAAGATTATGGGCTGAGGGTTTTTGCAGGATATTAAGAATTATATCACCCCTCTCAGAGCTATCTGCAAATCCTGTGCTGGTGTGATAAATAACCCCACAGTTGTCAAAAGACAGGGAGCAACCAATGTCCTTGCAAACTAAAAGAGGTCTGTTTTCCAGACAGTGAAGTGGTGAGAGCTACAGTTGTTGTTCTAATGCTGTTAATGGGTGACTGTATGCTAATTAGTCAGATTAACTAAGCGGGTGAGTCATGCACTAACCCTTCTTGAGAGAAAGTGCCCATTTTGAGATGCTAAATGAGAACATAAATGCAATCAGGTAGAGAATTCTTGAAAGATAAGACAAGAGCAGACCTGCTTGTTAATGGAGTTAGTGAAATTAATTCTGTTCTGGAAAGGGGTGCACACTTTCATGTTCAGGGTTTATTTTAATGGGGAAGGGTTCAAAACATTCAGATCTATATAAGGCATTTTGCTAAGTAGCTTTAATGACCTAACATATTCAAGGAGATTTCTGGTATTCTCTGTTATGTTTGCACCTTCGGAAAGATTTCTTTTTTATTATTATTATTTTTTTTTTTAATTAGAGGCAGTCAGATGTTTCAAATGATGACAAAACAATAATATTGTGAAAAAACACAAAGCTCTCTTGTCTGTGATTGATGGGAAAGTATTTAAAATGTTTATTGTGAATGCTCAAGCTATTATACAGAAAAACCAAAGCCTTGTCACATTTGAGAATCAAATGGCATCAATGCTGACAGGGACCACAGGTGTGGTTCTGCTATGGTGTTGGGAATCATCACTGAGGGTAAGGGAAAGAGGGCTGGGTGCCCTTCTGTGGAAAAGATCTGCATCCTTTTTTTGGTGTGTGCAATCCCTTCCTGCCAAGGTGGCCACCATGTGTGTGTTCACCTATTTTTACTTTTTTTTCTTCATTACTCATAACACTGCAGGCATCAAGGAAGTGTAGCAGCGGTGCTAGCAGCCATCCCACACTGCCTGGGATGATTTAGGTCCTGAGCTAAACAGGGTTCACACAGCCAGGAAGCCCCAGTCTCTGCTCTGAAATCCCTGTTAGCTTCCCAAGTGCCTGACATGAGAGGTTAGAGGAGGAAGCACCAGACCTGGCTCCCGGTAGCTGTTCAGTGATCAAGCCTGCACATGGCATTTATTCATGGCAGCACCTGCGTCAGCCCTTTGGGCACTGTGAGGCTTGTGGGGACGTGCTGCACCTGCACATGGGAGCCAGTGGGGAAGTCGGTCAGTGCTGCAAGGAGGCTGATGCTGGGCAGAAGTTCTGAGGGATTGATGCCCAGGGGGTTCTGTGGTCTTCAGGACCTACTGAGAAAGCACAGGCCTTGCCATAGCCCTTGGGCACAGAATTCACCATGAAAATATTTGCCTCCAGCTTGCTTTTGAACATACTCTGTTGACTCATTATTTGCCAGAAATAGTCTTTTTTCTTAAAGTTTTTTGACTCTTCCAGTCTGATAGCAAGGCAACAGCTTGGCAGTAGAACTGCTAAAAGTGGTTGGTTTCACAACCCTGTCTTCTTTTCTAACCCAAACTCTTCCCAGTGCCACTGCAGTGGCCACCAGTTTCCAGCCCAGAGGTGGTTGCACTGAGGTGATTGGTGAAGTGATCCTTATATATATTTTCAATTCTCTGAAGTGCCTTGAGGCTTGCAAAAGGCACTATATAAATCAATTAATAACAGTATCAGAGGTCAGTCAGCCAATAAGAATACAATTTAGTTTAATGAGAGATAAATAAGACAGACAGAGGGAGAGGGGAAGGGAGCTACAAGGCTACAGGCTGGCTCTAAGTACTCCAGTTGCTGGCTTTATCACAGTGATCATCAGAAACACAGAAGATAATTGTGTCATTGCCATTTCTTAGTCCAGTGTAATATCTATTACTGGTTTTGATGTCTTACTCAGCTCTGTACCAGTATGATTTTAGGAAGAGTGTACATTATTTTCATGAAAACAAATATGAGCATGAGGAAGCATTTTTCCCTTGCGTGCAATTCCTACTAAAGAATTTACATTCTTCTAATTTACTGGTTTACTGCACCACTTAGTGCACTCCTGAGATGTGCAGAATGTCCTCGCAGTTAAGAATGTGCAGATGAAATTTACCCTTTTTGCACTGAATCACTCACTCTTCCCTTGGAAGTCACCATGCTCTTTCCTCCCTCTAAATCTCCTTTAACCACTCTAATAAAAGAACAAATTATTCTGCACAGTTACAAAATGGATCAAAAACAGATGGTTGGCAGTTTATTTGGATTTTAGGGTACTTATATATTTTTGTAACCAGTCTGAATAGGTGAATGGAAAGACACTGGTTTACATTTGATTCTTCCATTTATGTGGGACTGTGGATGTAGAAATGAGAATTCTCTATTGTAGCCCCAGACAAAAAGCTGGGCTACACCACCTTCATCAAAGCAGTATTTGTTAAGTTGCCAGAAGATGCAGAGAACAATGGAGCAATAACCCTGAGGGGGGCAGGACAGGGGATGGGGGAGGCCCGGGTGGCTAAACAAAATTCCATGTTTGTGCCACAGCAGAACCCAAGCAGCACAGCCCATTGCTGTGTCTGTGTCCACATGGACCTCTTGGAATGCACTGACCAACGCCTTGGGCCCCACTGCCTGGGATGTGAAGCCTGAAGATCTGTCAGGAAAGGCAGCAGCTCCTGTCCAACCCCTGCACGTGCCCTTCCTGTGGCTCCAGAGGGAGCCTGTGCATTGGCACGCCTTGGTACATGGAACATTGCTGGGGAATGTTCCAAGGCTGGGTAGTATAGGAACTGCCATTAGCAGCAGAGCATGAAACATGTATCTGAAGCAGAATTAAGCACTATGAAGCACTCATGGTGAGCAAGTCCATAGCTGTAGGGCAAGGCTGACTTGGGTTTACATTTGACACAATTTAGTGTAGCATCATTACATGCAGAATTTTCTCACCTGGTTATTCCTAGAATCTTCTTTTTTTTTTTTTTTTTTTTTTTGGGCTGTCTGCACTCACTGCATCTCTCTTTGTCTGACACTTGCCTACATCATGCTCCAGGGGCCTACTTGTTCAGACCTCAACCTGCAGCCATGGCAAAGGGAGGCAAAGGAGGAAAACCGACCTTCCTAAAGCTCTTTCACAAGAATCCAAAGACAAATGGCGCTGACTTCAAGCTCATCAGCACTTCCAGTGCTGCACCCCCAGAATTCCCACTTATATTTTTGAGTCCTTTCACATGTCTCAAAACAGCAGCCTTTTCAAATCTGGGGCTGTCTCCTTCACACTTAGGTAACCGATTTTCAGCCACTCAGACCTGGACATGAAAACATTTCTTCTGGAAGGAGGACTGCTCTTTGTTCTCTCTCCCCCATGCCAAAAAAATCCAGCCCTGAACACTGTGACAAAGGATTAGCTCAAGCTGAGGCCAGGCTTTAATGTAAATAGCCAGACAGAGAACAGAATGGCTTCTTTTATCAAACTTAACATCCCAAAGCTCTACTGATTTCATTGTCATTATGGTGGTGATTAATTTGACCCAGAGTACTGCCACCCACTGTTAAAGCCTTCGCTGCATCCCTGTTGATAGCTCTCATGACAGAGATTACAGTCTGCCACTGCGTTGTCCATAATTAGTACTTGTCAAAATGAGATTTGTCTTTGGTAGCCCACTGCTCATGAGAAACCCATTCAAAATTAAACATGCTTTGGAAAATACAGAACAGTTCATCCTCTAATTGGAACCAGTAAGTACAGAATGACAACTCTTTTTCTCATCTGTTAAGTGTTGTTCAGGTCTTAAAAATGATTTTGTGAGTTCTCTCCATAGCTATCAGGAAGTGCCCTCTGGTGAAGTATGAGGGTGTCAATTCTGTTCTGCATCTGGGTCCTAAAATATTTGCACAGTTAATTCCCCAAAGCAACATAGTTTAATTACTTCATCTGAAACAGGGACACGGTCAGGGCACAGTGGCAGTCCCTGACACATGGCCAATGCCAGCCCTGCTGCCCATCCATGAGTGACGGCAGGTCCTGCAGGGCTGAGCACAGCCTGGGGAATACCAGGAGTGACACCAGGCAGGGGGCATTTGGAAGAATGGTTGCATATCTCCAGGGAATGGAAGAGAGAGGAGGGAGTGAAGCCACACAGCCTGTGGCCTTCCCGATGGGCTGGCATGGAAATGTGATGTTTGTAGTGACTGGGGTGTGGGCTTCATTCATCAATGGGTTGGACTAGGCATGGAGCCTAATACAAATTAACTTTATAGACCAAGGCTACAGCTCTTTGGGTTTTTCCCCCACTGTAAGAGGAATGGCCAGTGTTATTGCAATCCTGAAGGCAAAGACTTAGTTTCTAGATCCAATATCACTAAGGATTGCAACAAAAGGTTTTCTGATTAAACTCTGAACTATAGGGCCAGGGAAGGAGTAAGTATCCACACTGGTATCAACATCAACTGAAGTGGATGTCCAGTGACATTTTTTACAAGACAAGCAGGAGAGCTGGTGTTTTTCAGAAGCATGAATATATCTATCTATGGAAATAATTGCTCTGAGCAACTGCCTAAAAACAAAAGGAGGTCCAGAGCACAACACCCTTGTGCTAGTCAAAAGAGACCATTATTAGAGAAATACATCTTTTCAGTTCAGGTACTGGAAGTGCTCAACAATTCTTGAAACCAGTGGAATATATCATGGCAAAAGTGAATGCTTGGCGAATAATTCACAAGAGGTGATGACGTGCCAGACATATTTCTTCACCAAAATTTTTCATTTTATTCCTCTAGAAAAAGCAAAAGACATTAAAAGACATCAGTAATTTTTTCCTGAGTGCCCAGCCACTGATTAAAGTGCCACACTTTCCTACAGCAGGTTAATTAATCTTTACACAGTCCTGTATGTAAACTCCACTCATTAAAGTTTATTGGATTCCTTACCAGAATCTCACAGCCAGATGACAACTTTAATCCTTATCTTCAGTGGAAGTGCTGGTAAGAGGGGGATGTTTTGACTTGGATAGTGCCAAAATATTGCTCTGATCTGTTGTGACCTGGGCAGGTTATAGGGAGGTTTCCTAGAGATAGAAAGACCTCATTGCAAAGCTTCGGTGCATTGCAACCCCGGGCTGCATTAGAGCAAGTTAGACAGAAACCTCCTGGTCACTGTGCAGATGAAGATGTGGGCCAGCTGGACACCAGCTAAACAGGGAAAACCAGAACTGCTGGTGGATATAAATTCCATAGTCAGGGAGAGATTGAGTCACAGGCGTAGAGAAAAGGGAAGACTGGTAGTCTCTGGGTTTGCAAAAAAAAAGCTGTTGCAGAATGGGAATAAACAGTTCTGTTTATTCCACTGAAAGCAGGAGAAGAAAAAGCAGCTTTGAAGATTCTGTCTGTTGTGAAAGTTTTAGATTATTTAATTATGGACTTAGATTTTTGGAAAATATTTGTTCTCTATGTTGGTTTTTTTCCAGGAATCACCTCTTTAAACTAATGAGATATTTAAGCTAGACATTAGGAAGCATTTCCTGATGATGACGGTGACTCCATCCCGTCACACATGGCTACGAAGGTTAGGCGAGTCAGCGAATGTCTGCTGGGAGCGCCGGACACGGCCGGCCCCGCCGTGCTGGGGGGAGGCAGGGGATGACCTTGGCAAGCCCCAGCCAGTGCTGTTCCCTCTCACTCCGGCAAGTCTGAAGATTTACTTTCACCCTGAAGGTAATCAGTCAGTCGTGATTTTGACCTACAGTTTAATGTGCTCTCTTGCTATAGTTACAGACATCCTCCTTCTGGTTATGCTCCCTGCTGTGACTAATGGCATCTTTGCAGTCAAAGAGGTGGTTTTTAAAGAAAAACATCCAAGTTTCAGTGCTGTTACTGAGTTAACAGTTTTAGCAAAAACAATGGCACAGCAGTCCTTGCTATGGCCTGTGAACTTGACATTTTCTGGGTGTAAATGTGTACACCCTTATTTGTATACATTTTACAACACCCCTACATACACAAGCAACGATTTTTTTCTGTTAGCATTTATGAAAAGGATGATCAGTCTTGGTATTCACTATTCACAGTGAAGTACCTTTTAAGTTCAGCCTCCATTCATACAAAATAGTCTTGGTCAGCCAAAGTTTTTTGAAAACTGAATTATTTTGCAGAAACGGAAACAAAAATGGAAATGAGTTTGCAAAGATCAGGAACTGAATACCACACAACATACTGAGGAAGCTTTACAATTCTGATCCTGTGAGTGTGATTTCCTGGAATATGTTTAAGGGTGATATGAGAAACCATTTCTTAAAAATAAAACCATAAGGATTTTAATGACATTTTGCAAAATACCTCCATCATTCATAACCACTCCTTTTTAAAACACTGCAGTGACTGAAAGTAATTTTCCAAACTGAAAAACAGGGTTTTAGATTTAATGATGAGACCCCTTGAAATGAATCAAACAAAGTTTTTTTGTCTATGTAGATGCTGATGAAAATTTTTGAAAAATGTTATATTCATTTAAATCTCCTTCCCTTGTTTTCACTTTCCAAATAGGTTCCCTGTATCTGTTCACCTCTAAGCCCAATTAAATTCAAGGGCAGCAGATCACAAAAGGTAATGCTAGTAGACCAAAATTTCTACTGTGTGGCAAGAAAATCAGCAGAAAATAGCTCAAGTTTTGATTTTTTTTTCTTTGCTATATAAAACTGCAGATGTCATTTGGATACTAATTGGAATCAGTGTACAATCATGTTAGATGCCCTGTTCTCATTCAAAATGTGGCAGGTAACATAGTACCTATGTTCTTCAAGAAAAGATCAATGACAAAAGGTAGTTTTCTGCTGCAGGGAGAAGACAGACAATTAGAAAATCACTATTTGTATTCAATCTCTGTTTACACTGGTTGACCACATCTCTCGCAAGTGCGCATTTCTCTCCAGCTTCAGAAATACACAAATATATCAGCACCAGAAGTCTCCTCTCGTTTTAGTTTGCAATTCAGGATTGCTTTATTAATCAACACAAGATGCATTCATTGAACTGGATTAATCCTGCATAAGTAATTTTGAAATTTCCTGCTGAAGTTATTTTTCATTTCTGGGAACAAATCATTTATTTGGATTTTCATATATCAGGATCACAGAGATTTGCCACAGTCAGATTTTAATTTTAGTTACATCTGAGCTGGCTTATATATTAGGGCACATAGTTTTGCATGAGAGCATCTTCTAAAATCTGTAATTGGTGTGGAACACTGACATGCACAGAATACATCTGACAAGGTCCAGAGAGTTAGGTTCAGTTTCGTTGATCAACATCTATGCTGCAGATTAACTGAATCTTTTATGGCATTACAAGCCCTCCAGAATTCATTAGTGTGCTTTCTCTTCCTGCAAACCACTCTGACCTCCAGTGCTGCCATCACTGCTTCCTTGGACTGGACTTGAGAGGCTGAAACACTGACTCCTTTCCAGTGCTGCACTAATAACAGAAATTAAATGTGTATCTTAAAACTGCCCTGGAGTGTGTGCATTGGCACTTACCTTGGCCTTTTAGCACTGCTTTGGATTTCTTTCTCCTTTGTCTGTACCAGAAAGCTCTATTTAAATTGAAATATGGTCTCTCCCTTAAAAGCAAGGGAACTAGAGTACTTTATTGATGAGTGATTATAATACAATAGAAACCAGTACATATAATGAGGTTTGGCATGGATTTTTCTCAGAAATTGGCTCGCAGATGCGGCTAGCAGAGGAAATCATTGTATTAAAAGCAGAAAGGGGGACAAACACGAGGGAAAGCAATGCCAGCTTTTGGGAGGTGGGCGCAGAGTACCTTTGAAGATTGCACTGCAATTAATGAAAAGCATATTTTTCAAATGCCCTCTTTGTCATTTTTCAGGGCATAGCTACAGGTTACAAGTCACCAGCAAATCATTCTCACACTTCTCGGCCCGTGGATGGGACCATAGCTCAAGATCAGGGAAATACCTTCAGTCACCAACCTGTTGTTTTCCAGGTCCGCTCTGCAAAAGTACCTAGGCAAGTTTGTTATGCTGAGGATGAAATGGAGAAGGACAGCAGAGAGAGAGAACTATGGAACGTGTCCAGCTCCCAAAGATGACTGTCATTAAAGAATCAGAAATGGACAGGGCTCTTCCCTCCAATGCAGCTGGGACAGGAATTGTGGCTCATCTGCCCTTCTTGTGCTTCCCACCACCAGCATCAGCCCTCGTCCCTTGTCACAGGTGCTGACCGTGGTTGGGTGTTTGCCACAGCCCAGGCACTGCAGAGAGGTGTTGCTGGGCATCTCTTTGATTTTGTTTTGGTTTTGTTGTGCTGAAGGCTGTGCATTAAAGCTTGAACACTGCAACAACTAAGAACTCTGCTGATTTATCACTCTGCTTGACAGCTTGACCACTGAAAATGATTAGCTGAATATAATCAACCAAGAGCTTATTTAGTTTGTTTCATGTTTATCTCATGTTGTCTTCTATTGAATTTTCTTATGTTTCTCTTCTGCCCTTTGTATTGCCTCTCCTCTTTTTTCCAGCCTTGCTCTGATATGTGCTTCTAAAAAAAAAATCTTTGCTTTCCCCATTAATCCTGATTTTTTCTGTGCACTTGATCCTCGAAAACTTCCCACATTCTCAGTCTTGTTTTCTGTTTTTTCCTTTTGTCTACTTTGTTCCCTTCCTTTCTAAATCATATCTCAGCCCATTGCTTCCAGTTTCTCCTCTTTATCCTTCTCCCACATTACTTAAAAAGTGTATCAATTTCCCATCCTTCCTCTGCTGAAATAAACTCATTAATGCAAGAATTCTATTCGTTGTGCTATCTTGGTGCTATCCAGTAGAACTCACACCTGCTATAACCACAGGGGCCAGTTTGCTCAGTGCACCCCCCTGGTTTGCATAGGCAAAATCTGGTCCCTGACAAAGGTTTTTAGGCATGAATAAACAATGCATGAATAATAACTGGCATTGATGATGCTTCTGCTTCCTGGTAGAACCTTCTGCTTTTACTTTGTCTTCTCAGCCTGGCAATACCTCTTGTCCCAACTCTACAGCACACCCATGCCAGCACATCCCCTCCAAGAACTGAAATAACCATAGTTAGAAGGGTCAGTTGCCACAGGAGGAACATTTTGAAGAGGTACAAAGTTGCCACAACAAGCACTAAATTCCCCAAAGCAAGAATGGGCTTAACAAAGCAGGATCCTTTTCATTTACTGAGGGACAGAGGAACAGAGAGCAGCACAAGGCAGAGGCATTTCTCAGGTGTGCAGTGGCTTCTTCAGTGAGAGCAGGCACAGGGGTGGAGCTTTCCCTGCTGGAAAAAGGTGCTGCTTTCCCAGGCCAGGCACTGTGCTCAGGGGAAGACTGACTCACTACAGGCCTGTGTTTTACTGCAGGCACTGCACTGATAAGCACCGAGTAATGACACTTGGAAAACAATGAGGCCATTACGTAACACCAGAAAATAAAGGAAGTTCACACATCTACATGATAAAAAAGTTCCAAAGAATTTAATGTAGATATTATTTATACATACACTTTATAAGTAGGAATATGGCAGACAGTTGATTTAGTACATAAAGTTTTATTTAAAGTTTCCCCCCTACAAGCAAGCTTCATTTACACAGTCTAGTACTGTACAAAATTTACATTCTTTGTGTGACTTATTTAGTTAGCATTTTTTTCCTTGGTCATGCCTTCCTGATAGGTAGAAAGATTTAGATACACTCCTCATAAATCTTTAAATTACCTTGGTAAAAAAAAAGGAACCATTTAAAAGGACAAGAAGTATCCTTTAAAAATGGTACATTTTAGTAGAGACAGGTGACAGTCAGTGTTCAGTGGCAGACCTTTTACATGTCATACAAGGTTTCCTCATTTAGTATCTTAACAGTTTCCTTTTTATATATATTTATATTTATATACTTTCAACAGGAAAGGAAAAAAAAAGTCATGATTGCACCAAATATATTTTACAAGGGATCCCTTGGATCTGAACAATATAAATAAATACAAAACCAACTAAGATTGCACTATGTAGGAGAAATGGATTGAGATATCAGGAAATACACTCCACTTTTATGAGTTCCTTAGTGATGCTCACTGGAAAACTCCCCAAGGGCACATTCAAATATTAGCATCTTCAGATAATTATTTTGTTTAAACATTTTTTTCCAGGCGTGCAGCTACCTCATCAATTGGATTATTGCATTTGTGTGGTACCAGTCGTATCTGCATTACTCCAATTTTACAAGTTGTGTAATTCTGCTGCAAGCAAGGGAGTTGCAATAAAACTGGACTGATGCCAGAGAGAAACAGTCCCATGATATTTGCTCTCTGTTATTTATATTGCTCTCAAGCATCAACATATAGTGTAATTTCTGTGTACATTCACCCTTTTTCTATTTTGCAAAGCAAATAATGAAGTTTTTCTCCCATCTATTGCCTCTGCAGCAGAAACTAACCTCCAGTAGCTGCCTGCTCCTTACTGAAAGCATTAGCATTAAGTCCTGTCATATGTGCAGGGCTGAAAATGCAGGATTGGAGTGTCCTTTGCCTTTTATCTGGTGCAGCCAGTTACAACTAGCAGATTAAAGGCCAGATATTTAGCTGACATAAAGGACATCCATTGGCTTCAATGGAGCAATGTCAGTTTACACCAGTAAAGAGGATGGTCCTGAGAGTAATGGATGCAGCACTAGCAAACCACAGTGGAAGAATTATGCACGTACTTTAATGAGGTGCAGATGATTATGTATGTTAACTGCAAGGTGATGAAGAATCAGGCTCAGATTTTGTCACTGCTTTTGCAAAGCCAGGACAGAAAGACATAAGCTTAACACATAGTCTGATTTGTGCAAGCAACTCTGACTTCATGAAGCAAGTCCTAAATGCTACTGGTCCTGCGTGGGAGCATTCTGAACTCGCTTTGCAATGTGTAAATAATTACACAGGCTATAAGGCAGTGGAAAGTCTAGCCTTATATTACTTTGGATCAATAGTAAAACTCTCTCAGAGTGCATCTTAAGATCAACCACACAGGACTACTTTAACTACTTACCAGTATCTCTCCAAAAATGTGCACAAGCATTTCAGAGTCCAAAGCAATAAACTTATGATTAAATGCGGTCTTCTTGTCTTTGGAAAAAAACTTGCACAGATGCTGATATCTAACAGGTTAGTGAAAAGGAAGCAAGGTTTCTGGTGCTTTGTTAAGTGGTCATAGAAATAACTTACTTTACAAAGCCAGATTTTAAGCTGTAGGATCCAAATTCTGTTATACTAATGTAGAATCAGTCATTCTGTGTGACTTCAGTGAAATGACTCTGACTTTACACAAGTGTGATTAGAAGAATTTGATCCTAATCCCTAAGCTGCTATTGCAAGAAGTGCTCTGTAAAGCATAGCTTTCATTGTAGTCTGCTTTCTGCTGCACTTGCACATGGGGACTTTGAAGGCAGTGTATTAGGTGCCAAGCTGTGCAAAAACTGAATGATATTTCTTTACCTTTTATAATCTTCTGATGCTGTGTGGCTTGCAGAGCATATGAAGTAGTTGTAGGTTAGGATTACAGAGGAGGAGACAATTCTGCAATGCAGTGTGAGCTTTTCACTATTTGAATTCTGAAACATTCATGAAAACAACATCCTCATGACTTCAACACAGATCACATGCAGGTAGATACAATGCACAATACTGATCTTGTCTCTTCAGGCTCTATTTGAACAGCTAGCCATCTTTTTTTTTTTTTTTTTTTTTTAAGTTAAATTTAATGTGAGGAGTGTCTCTGCAGCAGGAAAAGTTTAAACCAGTCTGAAATGGCAGTCTGTCAGCATGTAATGTTCCGTGTGTTTTAGCTTCTTGCTTCATAAGACACCGGCACCTATCTGAGATGGGACAACACTTGGTTTTTCTTTTCTTTTAGTTTGCTCCTACAGCATAAACATGGAATGAGGGGTCAATCATGGTAGCTTTGTTTTAACAGGAATTCTGTTCTAATAAACATTTCCGTCACCCGTCATTATTTTCCCAAACGCACTCAGTGTTCGTGTCAGTGCTCCCGGCCCATCACTTGTTGTACGGAACGCAGGCCGGCAATACCACAGTCGAACACGCCGGGCCTGCAAGGGGCTCCGCAACGTCACCTTCCAGCTCTGTCCAAGTCCCTTTCTCAGGACTATAGCAAATAGTAGAAGATTTGTAGGCTCCCTGTAGTAGAACAAACGTCATACGTGACAAAATGTCAAATGTGGCTTCGGTAAAATCCAAGTTGCACATCAGCTCTAAAGATATTTGAAAGTGACTCGGGGTCACTCTAACTTAAAAACTCTTCAAGAGGTTTTGGTTTTTTCAGCAGCCAGCCTCTGAAAAATCAGTCTCATTTACAAGCACCTCATAAGCAGAGCTGTAAGCATATAGTCCCATCAGTCACTTTTTAAAAATTCCTTCTGATTTTTAAGTTACTCCATATCAGTGAATAGAGTTTAATAATAACTTATCTAAATAGAGAAACAAAGGTGAAGAAACACTCCGTGTTCTGTCCAAGCTGAAAACCAACCCAAAGCTGCCCCTGTAGCTAATTCCCCTCTCCCCTCCATGCCATCAGCATACTATATGGACTGGCCACAAGAACTCAGAAGGAATAGAAAGGTGGTTGTAGGAAGCAGGTACGTACCATACTCCAGCTGTAGCCTCCTACAAGGTAAATGCTGTCATCAAGGACTGCACAGCCAGGGCCACTGCGACCCTCCAGAATAGGAGTCTGGAGGATATTCCACTGGTCACCTTTTGGATCGTAGCATTCCACAAGCATTACGTCGAGATGGGAGAAACCTAGATGAGGGCATTATGAAAAGAGAACCTGTGTTATGACATGCTGTTTTATTACTTATTTTACTAATAAGTAATATTTTTTAAAATTAAATGAATTATTTAAATGAATATATTAAATTTATTAAATTACAGTTACATTTATATTATTACAATTGTTAAACATTTGTCTAGAAAATATTTTCATATACATTTAAGCCAATTGCTGTAGCATGAATGCTTTGTTATGTCAGTTCATATAAATCTGTTGAAGGTTTTTACCATTAGTTCTACTGTCTTCTACAAATCATGGGCCCATATAAAGCCTGACCACATCAGGAAACACTCAGTAATAAATCATCAGTGACACAAGCAGATTCAAACAAAATTCTTCCTTGTCTATCAGCGCTAATAGAAGTTTGAACATGTAGGAAAATACATGTCCTGGCAGTCTTTCTCAAAAGAAATTCAGCAGATCCAATCTATCCAAAATTGAACAGATTGAATTTTGCTCAGAAGTCAATGTCTAACAAGTCCAGGGAGAGCTTAGAACAACTGATGCCACTTGGTTCTAGAAGGACAAAATGCTTAGCATGATGGACAAGATGTGCAGGACCAGTTTCAATTTTCCAGCTCATTTAAGGTGTACCCTAAAGCACACAGCTGGGGTAAAGTCTTTAGGGTAACAAAAAATTGTAACCACAAAAATGGTGGTCCCATCTTTCCCTGGTAGACCAAAAAATGCTCCAGGCAACTGCTGCTGTTTGATCACCAAAGGACAGAGGGGCCTCAGCTACAGATTCTCAGGCTGTATCAGTTAATATGAATTAAGTGAGCTGAACACAGACATTGAATACAGGAGTCCCAGTTCCTGCTATAATATTTAGGCAATTCCTTATTTCAAACTACCTTCTGTATCAGAGCGCTGCAGTAAAAGTATGGCTTTCTTAATATGCTGAAGTGCTTTTCTTAACCTTTCTGTCTTTTCTTCAGGGTATGACAGCAAAGAGAGGTAAGATTTTCTGTGAAAAGGGTATTTGGTGATATCGACACTTCATGAGGGAGCTGCTTGCTCCAATATTATTTATGTCTGGAACGAGTATGGAATAATATGAAATAGTTCATAATATTATGAAATAACTATTTTCTGATTTAAGGTTTTCAAGGTGCCATAAAAAGACCACTGCTGTGCACCCAGAACCTGTCAACAGCTCTGTAACAAACTGCAGTATGTCACAAAGGAGGGCTTTGCCATAGAGCCTTGCTATTCCCTGCCAGTGGAGAATTTGTAACATTTCATCCACATTTCAGTCCCCTCCCTCCTACCTGTCCTTGCAGTTCTTCCTTTTGTTTCACTGTATAGGAGAAACCATTTTTTTCCAAAACATCTTTCCAGAAGCCTGAATATTAAATACCTCTCACAACAGTGAGCAATTCAAGCAAGAACAAAGGCACCCAGGACAACAGTTGGAGAGGCAAAAATGCAAGGTATATTAGAAGTAAGTGAAACTGGGGGGGGGGGAAGAAGGTGGCAGAATAGAAGGAATTTAAGCCTCTGCAAGCTAAATCATGTGCTTTAGCTTGAGGAGAGCTGTGACAGGTTTCACTTTTGTAGGAGGAAAAGCCAACACCGTGAAGCACTGAAACCTACAAAATTTGCAGGTGTTTATGTGCAAGCGGCTTTTGCCCTCTTCACCTTATAAGGTCCAGTCCATCACAGCTGGGGCTGGGGAGTGAAGGCACAGGAGCACTGAACCTGCCTGCAGGGGTCTATGCACCAACACTATTTATCAGAGAAAAGTTACAAGGGACTTTTCCCCTTGCATGCTCCACAGACACTCAGATCTCCAAAAGCAGCATGTGGCTTTACAGTGTCATGGGGACCTGGGAACCAGAGTCAGGCATGACCTGGTTTTACTGGCAGTTAACTTTTTTTTTTAACTTTTTCTTCTATATTATGATTTTCTCTTTTGTGTTGGGAAGGGTTTTTTTAATTTTTTTTTTGTTTTAAACATTAAAGGAGAAAAAAGAAAAAAGTGAATATAAACTATCCAATATTATCACACAACTAAGGAACAGGAGGTGTGCTTTTTGTCTAAGTGGCCGGATTAGAAAGCATCTTTAACAGCAATGACATATAGGTATTAAAATACCAGATGCCTAAGCAATAGTTATTTTAATATGAGACCTTTTCAAAAGATGAAAATAAGAATTATAATAAACAAGCTACATTTAATACTAAAAAGGGATTTAAAGAGCCTAGTCCTAATATTTAATGGCTGGAAGTTTGCTTTTTTTTTTTCCTCTTCATTAAATCAAGAGCTTGTATTTGTGTGTTGCTTTGAATAAAGCTCCCTTTAACTGCACATTTTGGAAAATGATTTACAGAGGAAAATGTTGCTGGTACTTTTGGGTCAAAGAATAATCTGTTTGTTTCACTGAATTCTTGGTAATGACAAATTGTCCATGCCTTTGAGTAATGGAAGCTCCCATTTTTATTATCTAAAGCATTCATTACTCATATATTTAATGTACTGTTATAATTTTAAAATAATTTGCATAAAATGTTTTTAAAATTGCTGGCTCAAGTGCCCTGTTAAATTGTGTTGCTTGGCTTTTAATGTATTTAACAGTGACTTTCTAACAAAAATATTCTTTATCAGAGATGGGGGACACTGAGATACTTTTTTGCTATTAAAAATGTGACCTTTCAAATGGTTTCCTCCAATAGCATACAGTCGATCATTCATTACAGCCAGAGTATGGATTGCTCGTTTTGTGTTCATGTCCTGTTTTCGGGCCCAGACGTCCATCACAGGGTCATAGCAGTACAGCCAGGGAACATATTCTCCATTGTGCACACCTCCTGCAAAGTAAATGCACATCAGTTAATTAGTATAAATAAAAACATTGTGCTGCAGCAGGAATTTACCTCTCTGGTTTTGGGGTTCTGCGGTTTGGTTTTGTTTTTATGGTGGTTTTGGCTTGGTTTTCTTGTTGTACAGAAGGACTTATTGAAGACACTGGCCTGAAATATATATCTTGCCATTATGAACGGCTCCTGCATGGGCTGCCAGGGGTTGTGGTAAGGAAGACACGTAACGCCACTCGTTTGTCTCCAGGTTGTAGCACTCAACGCTGGACAGGTAGCCAGTTTCGTTTCTTCCACCGATGACATACAAGTTCTTGTCGAGACGGCAGGCGTAGAAACTGGCTCTCCTGGAGGACAGGGCAGAACGGAACAAAACAAGCCAACAACAAACCAATTAGCCATGATAAACATTTCTTTACCCTCTCCAGTTGACTCCCTGAACTAAGGGAGCTGCTCCTCCAAATGCTACATCAGAGGGAAGTCTAGGAGCTTCACACGCTTACAGCTATCCTAGAGATTGTGGCTGCTTTGCTAAGCAAATACACAATACTCCACATGAAAAAAATACTTCATTTTTTGTGTCAAAACTATTAGGCACACATAAAACTGATGGGAAATACCCCTTTTCAAAGCTGTTTGTTGCCTTTTCACACCCGTGAAAGATAAAAAGGTGGTCGTTAATGTATGGGGCATTACCTTGTAAGGGATATAACAACTCAGTAAGACAAAGTGAAAAATGAGGCAGATAATGTAACAATAATAAATTATCTTGACATTCACTTTCTTTATGGTCCTTCAAGGGTCATTGTTCCCAATTTACTAAGAGAACCACATCATCAAATTTTTTCTTCAATTATCATTTTTTTCTTCTTTCTGCAGTACTGCAAACAGAACAACTTTCCTTATGCTAGCCACAACACTACATTTCCACCCTCAAATGAGGTCTGTCTCCATCTAACTAACCCTGAAAGAAGTTCAGCCACCTGTTTGCTTTTACATGCAACTCAGGTGTGTAGGAAAAGAATTAAGTTTTCTGGCCAAAGCTGTCAGGCATATATTAGTTTGTCTTCCTTGTGCCTCCAAAATTATTGGTGAGTGTTGCTGAAGTAAAAATTGAGCAGCAGATGATTTTGAGAGACCTTGGTTGGTGTAACCCACTCTCAGGGAAAGCTCCTGGGATTGCTCAGCAGCAGGAAGGTTTGCTAGAGTAGAGACCTTTAATTTCAAGCCACAATAATATGAGAGAGCAAACTGCAAAAGAGCACAGCTGGGTTAGGATGAAGAGCTGTACAAAATATTAAATGACAAGAGTTGTCAGTCCCCAACATAAAATTTTCTCCTGGGTGAAATCAGAATGACATGAGAACCCAGAAATGAGCAGGCAGTCCAGGCACAGCAAAGTGTAGCTCTGACAACTCCTGCAAAGCAGGCACTCTGAAGTGTGGCTGTAGCTTGCCAAACCCTGCTCTGTGGCTGATTCAATGCACTCTGGTTTCTGCCCAGATGCCTTAATTTGAATCTGGGAGCAGCTGCATATTTCACTCCTGAATCAGGCACTAAATCTTGGGGCCTTGATGGTCACCTGCACCATCAAGGACTTGAACCTGGAGAGCACTGCAAAGCGTTTGGATGAGCAGTGGTACCCACAGAGCACAGCATCCTCAGTGAACAGCTTCCGTACATCCAACTCCTTCCCGGACTTCCCAAGAGCCATCCCATGACCAGGTGAGCTAGCAAAGTCTGCTGTGCCCTGCCCCTAACCTGACATCTAGCCAGGCATATTCAGGAGCATTTCCTTCAGTGAAGGCAGGAATAAGATCTTGCTCTTTTGCACAGCTATCTATCTTCACAAAACTTGTAGCATCCTTTAACATTTTGGAGAAATCTTCCTCTTAGTTAAAAGTGTCTGAGACTGGCTGGTGGTTTATAAGCTTGAAGAGAGGTCAGGTGAACATCAAGAGCTACAGCCTGGAAACAGCAAGGCTAGCTGGGCATTCAGGAACAGATTTGATGCATCACTGCCCATTTCTCACATTACTTTTTGAATTTGGTGCACACCTGACAGGGCTCCTCACCACCTATGTTCACTGAACACCTCCTGTTCACTTCTTTGCTTTCACCCTGCCTGCACATGGGCAGCTTGGACGGTGTGGGACACAATCCCTTTCTGAGTGGGGCTGGGAACTCCACCACAGGGAAGACTTCTGAAAAAAACCTTGGAAATAGGAGGACAGGAATACTGGCAAGTGTCTCCAGATCAACTGATGAATTAAAAAAGACCATTTAATTTATCTGTCAGTGGGCAGATAGAAGCTGATGGCATATTTTGCTCTGCATGGTCGGGCAGCAAATTGTGCATCTATGTTTTTAGGCTGATATTCTATGGAAACAAAACTAATTTGATTACACTGTACATGTACCCATGTCTGCCTACTGTTGTCTCCTAAAAAAACCCCTGCTGACTGATTTCACTCAAATTTGACAGAGGCTATAGGTGTTACAGGCAATCAAGTGTGTATAAGCTTTCTGAGAATGTGTCTTGGGCCTGAGACAACAGAGGCCACAGTTGCCCCCAAAAGCAGGAAAAGCTGCAGAGGTCACCTCCTATTATACATGAGAGCCTGCATAGGCAGGTACACACTTTTTAACCCTCCTGTGTCCAGTAACCACAAGGCACAAAACCAGAAGGTGCCTTTTGTCAGTGCTCCCACATCCACTCTTCTGTCTTTGTGCACCTTCTCTGGTGAACCCATTAACAAACTGCTCTCAGCATGTTTTGCCTTTTTTTTTTTATTTTATTTTTTTTTTTTAGTTCAGGTTTAATGAACGGAGGTGGACACAACTTGCATGCATTATTCTCTTAACTAGGACTTCACTGACAATATTCTGTACTTGTACTCCTGGTTTCATCCACACAGTGTCACTATAAGGAGCAAAAATGAAAGCATTAGCATACTTCACTCTTCTGCTTGGATGTGAACATCCACTCAGTAGCTTCTGTCACAAATATTTTAGGCTTTTGGGTTTTTTTAGTTGTCAACGATACAGTATGTAAGGGCATGCTGTTACAGTGTGCAAAGGCATGCTGTCAAGTGATGACTTTTAAACTGCTGTAAAATATGATTCAGATTAAATTATAATACTGCAATCTTTGCATGACAACTTTCCCCTCAATACTGAGAAGACACTATCCATTCTAATCAGATAACTAGAATGCACCTCAGGATATGGACAATAAGACAATTATTTTGTGATTTTCTTCAGGACTTGAAAGTATTCGATGTCGACTGGTCTCCTAAATGCTTTTCCTTCACACTCCTTCACCCAACCACTAACCCAACCAACTTCTTCTTTCAAGCATACACATATAAAAGGGAAGATTTTCCTCATGATTTTCACACATGATGAATTTATGCCCTGAAACACCAAATAGAACTACCAGTCTGAGGTTTAAAGTTACCAGAACTGTTACTGATAGTCACAATATCAGGACCTGATTTCAGAGTCACTTATAGAGTGCATGCTTTGTCTTTTTAAAAATAATCTTAATAGGGGTTGACATTATTATTAAAGTCAAAGACAAAAATAATGTGAAATTTTTTAATCTCCTTTTCTGTGCCTTTTCTCAGCTCACTCAGCCTCAGAGAGTACATTGACCTGATCACTTCCCACTTCTACTTATGCTTCTTCAAAACCTGGTAACAATGCCACGCTTTTTGCTGGTCTTCAAACAAAAATTTTTAACTCAGAATGTAAGAAAAAGCAAGTTGTTTTAAATGCTGTTTTGCTCCACACACCTTTAGAAGCTCTGTGTTGAGCTGGCAAGGTGCAACAGTTCTGACTGAGGTGTCCAGCTGAGGCTCGCACCACAAGTTCAGGTATAACTGCTACAAAGACTGCTCCTTCAGAAGGTGCTTCATCATAGTCTAACTGAACTGTCCTGCAAACACCTTCCTGTTGTTATGGCATCATCAGATGTGTATTTCCAAAGCTTATGAGTCACTTGCTGGTTCTCTAAACAACAAACTCCTCAAAACAGTACATACTTTTCAAAAGCATCTAAATTTGAGATGTTCTTCAAATGAAAAGAAAACAAGCTTGGCTTTAAAGAAAATACACTGGCGACATTGGATCCATAATGGGATTAGACTTTTCTTTATAGCTCACACAGTAAAATCAATCAGATATGGATTTTGGCATGTGAGATAAAAGTTTACTTATAAAATATTTCATACAGAATTTTGACTTGAGAATATACTGCCTGTGAACGAGTCCCACATTTACCTGGCAGTCATTTCAAAGGAGCTATTATAGTCTATCCAGCCAATTATTCTCAGACTAAAATTCCTAAATAGGTTTTGACTTGATGGACCATAATGACTCAGAAAAACCCATTTAACAGTCTGTCTTGTCAATGGTGCCTGCATTATGCCAGCAGAGACAGGGCATGACCCTATACTCCTAGCAGGGGGAAAAATAGCCTGGTGACTTTAATGGGAACTTTATCTCACTAAAGGAGCTGAGAAAGAAAACTTCATAAAAGCTCTCTTATTTGTATGATCTTCTACATACTGGGCCAGTACATAGCTCTGAAAGCTGTAAAAACTCTGAGGAAGTCATTAGGACTGAGCAAACAAACCATCAAAAACATTTTAGAAAGTGAATGTAAAATCTCCTTTTCCAGCAATAGCCCTAATGCTTAGGAGCCTTTAAAGAAAAACCATGGGCAAGCCTATGAGCAATGTATCCTGAACAAAAGAGGTGATAATTAACGTTGTCATAGCAAAGCCCCTTGCAGAAGGAACTATGTATGAGTGAACCATTGCATTTCAGTCCCTCTGCAAGGAGCTGTGGTGTTCACACATTTCAGTTTATTACGGGCAGGAGCGTGGGCCACAGATGAGTTTTGGCCTCTTGGCTGAAGGCAGCAACTTCCACCAGAGCACAAGGCCAATCACCTGACACACGGTTTTCCAGGGAAGCACAACTGGCCAGTGTGGAGGTTGAAAATTTCCTACTGCCTCCTTTCTCCAACCCTCAGCTGCCTAGTTCAGCCTTCTGTAGTTCATCAGCCACATAAACCCAACTGCGCAGCCAGCTGCTAACACCCCTCAGGAATTTGGCTTGGAGATACCCTGAGGGCCTAATCAGGACTCAGATGAGGCTCCACGTGGTCCAGGCTCCATACAAACACCAGCTGGTCTCCTATTCCGTCTCTCAGTTCAGCAAGGATGACTTGCATGGGGATGCCCAATCTGATGCTCACCTCCTCTCTCCCCCAAGCCAATGTCTAAACTGGCAGTGACTCACTCTTGGAAGTTGAACCAGAGGGGTTCTAACGTAAACAATCACAGCTGTGAAGGTTATCCCACAGGGTTGGTAGGAATGAGGCAGAAGGCTATGTACTGCCAAAGTAGGGACTTAGGTCAATCAAACTGAATCTTGAACAAAGGTCCTTCAAAAATTCTGCTGACATTTTACCCCTGGAAATTTGTAAAAGACAGCCATATTCCCAAGCATCTCATAAGACAGACTTTGAATCATAAGGCTGCACTGAATTCAATATATTTATGACTGCCAGACACCTGAATAGTGTAGACAGTCAACAAAAAAAAAAAGAACTGTAATACTGACATGGAATACAGAAAGCATTTGAGGGAGAGACTGTGAGATCTTTTATACATGGGATTCACAAGAAGATGGGTTTTGAACTGAAGGACACTGAATGTTTTCTTCAAATAACATTGTAACTTTGGATCTTCTGCCTTTGAGATTCTTCTCACCAAACATGCACAATTTTGTTCAGCTTTACGGGATATTTTTGTCTCAGGGTAGGATTTGGGATCCACAGTTAAGTTTACGTCATCTTTACGAGTCATTGCTCAAGTCCACGTCCACCTTTGCTCCTTGGTACACAGCAAGATTAAACATGAGCTACTCTAATATGCATTTACTGACAGCAACTTCATGCAAAGACCACCTAGGATTAAGAGTCCTCTGACAAGTGGAGACATGTTCAGAAGAGCTTTTCATAGCTGGTGTGGTGAAACAGGATGGAGTCAACATATGAAAGTTTCAGCTCCCTCTAAGATATCTGACTATAATTACTGCTTGTTTACTGCAAACTCATCATGACGCTTCAGTCAGGGAACATGACAGGACACTATGGAGACTTCAGGAAAATCCTTCAGACCGTATTCAGGCAACCAGTAATTGCATAAAGTCCCTGGCTATTTTGCATGACTTAGCACTGCAGGACTTGGCATCTGGAGTTCTGAATTTGGAAAGTTTTCAAAATTAGGAGACAAATGGGCCACAACTACATGCTGCAGTTTTATGTGTGTTTTCAATACTTCTATAGGCCTCCTTACTCCCAGAACTAAGCCAAACCTCAGCTGCTCCTAGGATGAGAAAACAGAAGTTGAAAAACACAAAGCAGGTTTTTACCTCTCTTGCATGGGTGGAAGTTGTATCCAGCTGTTAAACCTGGGATCGTATCGGCTAACAAAGTTTGTACTGTGTTTCCCTGTAAAGATAGATTATTTTGACACTCAGCTGTTTGTTTCATGTATTTAACATCATGATTGTAATATATATTACATATACTTCACAAGTTGACACCTTTTATGAAGGGTTCCCCCTTTTACAACAATGCATGATTACACTATGTGTACAGTAATAATTCAACAAATGGGGCACTGCAAGGCGTGAATTAGCAGTCACTAGCAGTAAAAGCAGATAGCGATTATTCTTGGTCTTTGTAATAAGATCTTGAAAATGTGTATTTAAATTTACTTATACATGCTGTGGTATTTTCACAGCCACAATAAATCACAGCACTAAACAAAATTACTGCCCAAAGAGGGCATCCCCACAGTATCTTTATGACTGGAATTTTGTCAGGTAAAAAAAATTAAAGGGAGAACACATGCTTTTCTTTCTCCTTACATCATCTCTGTGTGGAACAGGGCAAAAACCCATTGTGCAAATAACCAGGAGCTGCATAAGCCATCAGCATGGGGTATGCAGTGTTTGCACTAGATAGTTTATTCTACCATGTACTTTCAGTGTAAGTTAGAAGGAATTACAGATGTGCATCGAAGGGGGAATATATTTTTAAGAGTTTTATTCCAACTGTGTTAGCTAAAATATGAAGCATGAGCAACATACACCAGCTAACTAGCTTCTCCCTGCTGTCAAGCCCAAGAACTGTGTTCATGTCTTCACGATATTAAGATTTCACCTTATTTTACATGCAGATTGACAACAAAGCAAGAAAACTGAAGCAAGAGAGTGCATGGCAATTTCCTGTAACACCTGAGACTTCAATAGACGAGCATTTTGAAAACAGAAACCTTTGTTTATGTATGGGTGACTAAAAAATTGAATTAGAGGCTTCACAGGCCCGCAGAATAACCTAACTGCATATGTCACAGTTCTATAAATGGTCACTGGGCATTCTACAAGGTGAATATTTTTGCATCAGACAAGCCTCTGCAGGATTGGCTCACTTTCACTGCTTCATTCCACACTGACTTCAGCATGTGTAAATAGACCACCAAGCCTGTAGAGAAGAATAACAATACAGCTAGAATTTGTATTTGTAGTAATTTAAGATCATGTTCTACAAGAAAACAGAGAAAGGAACCTCACTGACTGCTCTGGAAGTAAACTGATTTCTTTGCCATGTTATAAGCATGTTCTATATGAGGAGGGTAAAGCAGAAGACTGATGAGTAATGCAGCATTTCCCTCCAAATCCAGCATGGTTTTAATCTCGTTGGAGGTTCGTTCCTCCAACGAGGAGCACACTGAGCACCACTCAAAGACATGACCATCTCAGCACCATCTCAGGACACAGGGTGAGATTCCCTTACTGTAAGGGCAACTGCCCATTCTGCCACTGGGCTTAGTGAAGCAAGGCTTTGCTTCTGGTCCTTATCTGGTCTTTAGTCTACACAGACAATTTAGAAAAAGGCATCAAGAGCTATAGATTCAATAAGCAGCAAAACAGTAACAGCAAGCTTGAACAGGCTAGGTTTCACTAAGACATTTACTAATAAAGTTCAAAACTCAGGAATTCAAAATAATATAAATATTGATCCTTAAGTTTAAACTTCTATTTTTCTTTTTTTTTTTTTCTAGGTTTTAATGCTACAGCATTCACTGCATCTTTCAGAGTTACTGGGACTTCAGTGCTCATTGGTTATACAGCACTTGTTCATTGTTATACAAGTCTTTAATTTGGCTGCCTAAAACGTGTCCTACACATAGTCAATACAAACACTATGTATGTAGAAGACTGTAAAGTGCAGGGTAGAAGAAGGGTTTAGTAAGCCTAGAGTGGGAATACAGGATACAAATCTGGGTCCTTCACAGGAAGGGAGACGAAATCAAACTGGAACAGGCACAGAGAAGAGCTACTATGGCAACAGGAAGAACAGAAAGTTTACCTTATGGCAGGAGCCAAAGAACTTGGCCTGTTGCACCTAGAAATACAAAAGCTGAAAGGGGATAGGAGTGCTGTCTGTAGTACTTTGAAGGAACAAATCTCCAAGAGAGGAAAAACTGTTTAACTAAAGGCCAGCCTTGGCATGAGAACAAGGTGATTTAGACAGTCAAAGAATACATTTTACTGGATATCAGAAAAAGGCTCCTAGTCATTTACAGCAATTGGATTCTGTAACAGCTTTCCAACAGGAGTAGTGGGGGCTAGAAATCTAACTGCTTCACAAATGTGCTTAGAAAATTTACAAAATGGGAATATATGATGCCTGTGATTGCAGGAAAAGGACTTGATGACCTGCTTAATCTGCCTGGTGTAACTGGTTTGACTGCAGTTTAAGTCTGGACTTCAGTTTGAAAGAGAACTCTACCTATTTTTTGCCTTGCTCGTCCTTCAGGAGATTGCACATGTTAGGATGCACCTGTTCTGTCAGAATACAGAACTTGGGGCAAGTGAAAAACAAATCAGGATTAGCAAATGAGGATGATGGGACAAAAGGAGGCAGATACTGTTCTCTGCCCTGCAGCCAGGCTAGAAGGTGATGGGGCTCCGAAGGTGATGAAGGTTGGTCTTAAATCCATGTCTATGTTGTGCACCCTGCTTTCATCAGTGTTTACTCATGCAAGAGCCCCTTGTGACTGGAAAGGCATTGCTATGGGAGGACATAAAAAAGTGAGAAAAAATGTCTCCCATACTTTCTGGGTTGTCAGGAAGTCAGCAGAATATGAAGGCGGCGTGAGAACTCCTTGGGGTCCACACAGTTTCTCAAGAACCAGATGGTCTGATGGTTAAAGCAATGTCTTTCCATTGCTACCATCTCTAAGATTATTCTTTCCACTGGAAAAACACCTGGAACATCCTCATTTGAAGCAGAAGCTTTGTAAAATCTTGGCAAGATGGTTCCAGGCAGGTCCATCTGAAGTCCCTCCTGTGCTCTGAGGTTAGCAGACAAGGACCTTTATAAATTCAAGGCAAGTGTGAGCTGCCCCCATGTAGCTGCACATTTAGAGCAAAGTGGTTTCAAGAAAAAATGCTCCCAGAAGTAGCACAGGATGTAGTTTATGATTTCAGGTCCACTTTCAGTGACAAGTAAGATCTATTTGATAAAGATATCAGTATAGCAATGCTCATACCTTTTTTATTGCTATCTTCTCTATAGAAAAAAATCCCAGCACTGATAGTCACAAGACAGGGAAACTGATAGATGTCTTCTGCAACATCTTCAGCCCAGGATTTGATCCAGATATAGGCAATCTCGGGCCTTAGGTACTATTCATCTCACTAACAACTGTGTTTGACTCCTATCTCAGATGCAAGATACGTACCCCTTCTACCATCTCTCCATCACCTTGCAAGTCAGTTTCCACATCTTTAAAATGTGGGTAATTATACTTCTTTTCTTTTACCTTTCATGTGACATGGCCATTTAATTATAAACTGTCTGGAACAAGGTCTGCCTGTCCATTTGGACAAATACAAAGAGGGCCCTCACTGGATGGATGTGGCCAACGATCCCAAAAGAAATTGTCATTAGCGATGCTGCTTTGTCTCCTGCTTCAAACAAAGGATATTCAACAATAGAACTAGGGGGCCCTTCTCCTAGGACAAATAGTGATATTCTTAACTACACCAGAAACACGCTTATAGGGTGGCGTGGATTGTTTGTCTCAGGTTTTAGGGAGTGAACAGATGTAACAATTTTCTATAATTTGGTTTAGTGCAGATGCTGAAATGGGGCATTCACAATAAAATATATGCAGTATATGTAATTTCAGCTGGATCCTCTGGTGTTTTAAAGTAAAAATGTGTACCTGCAAGCTGTTTTATGGTTTCTCAGTCATAATTATCTCTGTTACACAGACTGCTACAACTACAACTCTTTCTTCGTGTGCAAGCTTTTTAACAATGTCTTGACAATTCTGTGAATTTTGCAAGGCATGGTATTCTCCTTTTGCTTTGCTCAGAAGCCTGTTAAATTGTTTAATTTCTCTTTGCGGTAAATTTATGAAGTAATCAAATCAAAGAAGGTAGCAGCAGATAATCTATATGAGAAGCTCTTGCACAAGACTGAAAAAAGGATCAGTTTAAGAATCTCAAAGTCTAGATAATTAACACATTAACAACTTGAGCTGCAAGTATCTTGTTTGACAATAGAAAAGAAGCATTCATCTACTGCAATTGCATTATTATATTATGACTGGAAGGAGCCTGGAAATGAAGGTTAAAATTCTTAACAGCTGCTGCCTGGTGCATGCACTTGAAAGAGTCTGTTGTGCTGCCTGTGGCATTTCTCAAGGGATGTGGGAGCTGATGAATGACAGAGATGCTAACGCTAAAGTATCAGATATTTATTACATCAGTATTGAAGAGCAGCCTTTACTAGGTCTAACAATTAGGCTGAAGGTCCTCAAAATCCCTTGCTAATCACTACATCAGCTGACCTGACAGACAGGAAGGCACAGGAAGGCAGATGCTCCCTTTGCCTTTTAGTATTTTATACATACCATTAGGGTTCCACTGGTCTTCTCCTCCCAGCACAAACAAGAAGTTTTCTACTTCCACGACACAGTGATGGGCACTGTTGTATGGCATAACTGCAAGCAAAGCAAGAATTCTTTTTCAGCTCAGGACACTGATTTTATCAAATATTTCCTCTTTACCATCTCTATGAAATAATATGAGAATGAGTCACCCCAAGCATGTATGAACATTGTCTTAGCAGCAGACAAAGCCACTTATTAGTAAGCTTATGCAATTCCATTTTGCAAATAATTAAGGAAAAAATCAGGAATTTTGGTCCCTCAGTGCCCCCTCACCTGCCCAAGTACCATACATGCTGATCTAAAAAGAACTTGTAAAAAGCGGTGAAGGTGCATGGTATTTCCCTGAAAATAAGCAGATGCTAGGAATCCTAGTATGCTAGAAAACATTAAAAAAAACCCCTCAGCCCAGCTTTGTTCTGCTGGTAATGTTTTCACAAGAAGAGTCAGTATGTTCAGTAGCTTTCTATTACACAGCAATGAACAAGCTGCATTTCCATACAGTTTTAAGTTTTTAAATTAAGGTCCTGCTGATTTAATGCCTTTTCCAAATGTATACGCTTAATTTCCTGTACAATGTCATTAGCAGCACAATCACACATCTTCTATTCATCTAATCAGGAAGCCTTTTGTTAACAAAGATCAAAACTGTGGCATTAGATTTGCAATATCCCTTTTTTGGGGGGGAGGTATTGTGATTACTATGGACCCACTACAGACACACTGTTTTCTTAAAATTTACATTTTCCACAGCTAAAAAGCAAAAACAAGGATTACATGTACGTAATACACACATATTATTGCAGTGTGCTATACCCACTATAATGATATTATATGGAAAATGTGAACTTATACAGCATTAGTTACTATACCACATAGAGTACTTTTGGCCCAGTGACACCAGTGGAAAAATGATGTCCTTGTTCAGCTCATCATATGGGCACCTTAAATCTAGGTGAGGACAAATGGGGAGGTGATGTGCATGTACAGGCAGGGAACTTATTGCTTGACACGGATCAACAGAGCACTTAGGAAACCAGTGCAGTGGGAAATCAATATGACTCAGGGCCAGCTCTTACTTTGTGCTCTTTTGCCAATGCCAAAAAAAAAAAAAAAAAAAAAAAAAAAAAAAAAAAAGAGTAATCAGTTCCCAGATGTAAAATTCTGTTTAAGCCTGTAGGACATGAAGCTATGAAGCTGCTAAGCAATATGCTACTTACTTTGTTGTCCTACAGGTCATAAGACCTTCCCACTAAAATTTCATGTTTAAGTTCGATGCAGAAATAAATTTAGCAATCTGAGAAAGGAATAAAAAAAAATGCACCCTATCTAAATGGACAGAGGTGATGATCCCCTTATTTTGATCTTAACACTAAAAAGGACCTAAAGCTAGAAATAAAGCCTTTCACATGGCCACTGGTAGTCCTTTAAGGAACTACTGTAAACTGAAGAACTGACAAAAATCCAATGAAATCCAAATACTGCTGTAGACTGATTCTGTTTGACTTCTATCATAATAGTTTGACAACTTGTATTTCTGTTTCTAGAACACATTATCAGTGGAGACAATTTCAAGAGAAGATATACTGGAATTAATGTAAGTCCTATGTCACAGTTTCTTTTTCTCAGCTTTAGAGTAAGTGTAATTGGTCCAATAGGGGGGGTGGGGGGGGAAAGGAAAAATAAAGAGGGATTTTTCAGAAAAATCAGTCATATCTGAAATTTATATTCAGATTATGTGAATGAATATATGGTATACTACAAATCTCTTGAAGTGTTCTGGCTTTTAGGATTGATAATTGTGTATATAATTACTTTTGTCACCTTGCCTCTTCTTTGTTGTTCAATTTTATTAGTTGACTAGATGGTAAAAAACTCTACACATTTACAAGAAGTATAAGTGCTGCAAACGTACCTTGACTTGTTCACTGCTTGTAACTCAGCTTGGTTTTGTTTTACCCCATATGCTGTTTTATTTCATTCCAAAGATGTAGGGAGCAAGCTACTAGATCATCATAAGACAGATGCAGTGCTAATGTTTATGTTAACTAGTGAAATTAAATGACCCAGATGTGCTATGGGAAACCCCTGTTTAACCTGGGGTCATATGATAATTATCAGAGAGCTAATTTTAAAATATCCTCTAAATAATCTCCCATCTCTGTCGATTTCTTTCTATCTTTACTTGTCACTCTTAGGAAATTAAATGAAACCCACTTCTCTACAAAGGCTATATAACCTGTGGAAGTAATAATGCCACATTTTTAAATACCAAAGAGTATCACTGAGAACAAGTGTCTCATTCCATTGCCCATTCATTATCATAGAAAATCAAAGTATTTACAAAGGACCTTAGGACAGTTCTTTGGGATATAAAACAGAGCCAGGGGGCTTGAGGCAGGGTTTTAATGCTTTGAAGAAGCTTTCCAGTGTATTTGAAACAGTATAAAGAATAGTAACTTTTTCTTAATCCTCTCTTTGAATAAAACAGTGACGTTTCAAAGGCTGAGACAGTTTAGAAAATATAACCCCTTTAGCTTTGCATCATGCTAATTCTGTGGGATCATACGTAACCAATGGCTAAAGCGAATAACTGGATCATTTGTGCCTCTGGTTTAGCAGAACCTCTGCTTCATACTTTGAATCAAGCCAACCCTGAATATTTTTTTCCCTCATTGATCCCTGCTAGGAAGTTCCATGAAAAGCACAGGCAGCACAATACATCTGCTCTTTTCATCAGGGCTTTTTAGGTCCTGGAAAAAATGAACAAAAATATTCAGGCTGCTCTGTTTTTCAATGAAGGTCGTGGCCCTACATTTTGTATCTGTTATTTTCTTCAGTAAGTTTGTATCCCTTTTAGTATAAACAGGGAAAAATAGAGCTAGAATTCATGGATTTGCTCCAAATAGGCCACAAAGCAACAGTTTAATAAGACAAATTCTTTTAAAATAATATCATTGCAACATTTGTCTCCTCAATATGTAGAATAATTCCTAGTATTCCTTTATTATTTCTATTGTCTTATGTCAGAGGAAAATGATGACTTCCATCATGAAATCAAATGAAAATCATTGCAACCAACACTGTCATTAAAAAGTGGAATTGAAAGATCTAAATCAGTGAAGGAAACAGTCTTGCACAAGTCCTCTCAATGCATCCAAGATCTGTGACAACTCATGTATTGCACTTAGATCAGCAGATAGGGTTTGGGGCCTGGCAGCGCTCAGGGGGTGATGTGTGTTGAGCTGCAGAGCTCGCTGCACTCGCACCCGGCTACCCTGGCGACATGGTGCCGACCACAGCACTGCCCAGGGTGTGAGCTCTGCTCATCAGAAAACTCTGACAAAAGAGAGAGTCTGGGCTCGCTGACTCAACTCCCTTCCTGTGGCAGGCAACTACATCACTGCAATTCTTTTGATAAATCTCATGTCCTTGCTAGAAAGTGGTGCCAGAATCCCACTGCTGTGACAGTTTCAAACACTCTCCTACCTTTCAATTGCACTAGTGGCTGTGCTGAACTCTTTGCTGCCTATGCTACCAAGCACAGATAAAATAATTGAACACAGGCACACTTGGCCTACGTTTTGGGAAGTTAATAAGCCAAGTTGTCTTAATTTTATCTCATAAGAGAGGCTATCTATTTCTCTTATAATCTGAATAGATCTTTGTATCTTTTCCAGTCTTTCACCTTTCCTGAATGTCAGTGATGAGGATTTATATACATGTCCTCAGGTGCATTAACACTAGGGCATGGTGCAATACTTTCAGTAAATCCCTTTTCTACTTTGCCTGAAGCCTTGAGAGGTTGCATTTGCTTTTCTTAAGTGCTGGCTGTGAACAAATAAAATACCATGCTCATTTTCCTCCTTTGTTGCGTAAATCACAGTCTGTGAGCTTGGAAGGGAAATTCTGTTTTTCCCTTGCTGATATATTGCTTTCCATGCAGCTGAATACTGTTAAGATCATTCCTGTGCAATACTCCTGCCTTCCTCAGCAGGGGCAGAGCTCCCTGACTTCATGTCATGAGTAACTTTGAATTGAGCATTTCTATTGATTGCTTCCAAAGTCAGTAATGAAAGTATTAAATACATCCTGCTCCTGACAAATGTTTTTTAGGTGCACATCTAATAACCTTTCAGTCCTTCAGGTCTGTGCTTTGTTGTGTTTTGGGTTTGGTTTTTTCTTTCTTTTTTTAATATCATCAGTTCTTATTTGGTTTGTTATCTCCATTGAAATACTGAAACTTACATTGACCTTCTCAGGACTATTTTTTTCTCCCTTGGAAACATATCTGATGATTTTCTGAAAACCAGAAAATTTCTTTTTTCATATTGCAGTGTGTCGCATACTTTTGGCATACCTTTGACAAACCTCAGGTGTGTTTTATTCTGTTTTCCTTTTACCTTGAGGGGTCTTTAAATTAACCTTACTATTTTTTCCTAGGTTCTAGATTTGAGTAATAGCCCATGACGGCACCTGTGATTGCTCAGACCACTTATTTCCCACTCTGGAATATAATTCTCTAGTTGTGTAGTAAGAATAAAGTGGTATGAGTTCAGCTTTTTTGTATGGAGATTCCTTGGTGTTTTTTGATTCAGGACATTTAACTCTGAGCTTTTCTTTCACTTCTGTTCATATTAATTACCTTTTCTTGTGTGCAATTGTTCAACATCATTAGACAATGAGCTGCTCTCAACAGCAATAACAAGATCTTTGTGAGTAGTTTCCCAAATATCATAATTAAAATCTATGTTTCATTAGGTTCTGAAGTATTATGTTAACTCTAGACAAATGGAGGGATTTTCATAGTCACAGATAGGATTTAGACATCAAATCTCACCCTTTCACCTTTAGAAAGCCTTCCCACGAAAATCTATGTGATTTCTGAACTATTGTGTCTCAGAAGGCAGAGAGTAACATAAGGAGCAGCTACCTCTGACTTTTTTTTTAATACCTGCCAGCTCTGTAGCACCTCTGGCTTTTTTTCTTTGGGGCTTCAGTAATTAGAGCTGTGTGAAGTTTCACACATAGAATGGAACTGGATGATTCTGGCATCTAATCAGGTCAAAGGCTAAATTCCTCTGGTGTGCAACATGTTACCCTAGGCTGAATTATAGCCCTGTAAACCGGAATGGTTAGATCCTTAATTAACTTGTTAATTTATTTTTTTGCAATAGATAAGGAATCACCACATCCCACAACTGTCAGTTTTATATCACTACTGACATCTTTTGCCCACGCCTGGATTGCAGGACACGTTTCTATGCTTTGTTGCAATATCACTTTGCTTTTCTAATTGCAGGAGGGTATGTGGATGACACAAAGCATCCCACAGCCTTGGCCCAGCAGCCTGATCCACTGCTGACATAAAGCAGTGTAGCTGCCTAATTGTGTGCTCTGTGAATCTGGCCCCAAATGTGGCAATCTCACTGCCAGCGGTAACCACTGGTCTAAACTGGAAAGTGTAAGCTGGCATGCTTGATTTAAATTGTATAAACTAGTTATGGCCTTGACTGTGCCATGAGATTGACAGGCTCTGATCGTGTAAATCGGGGTTCTTAGAAGAATCAGATGGTAAGGAAGCTTTGCAGATAAGTACACACTTGGGCCCAAGTTTTAAACAACCTCTGTGTAGAGTTCCACTTTGTGTCGAGTGCCTGGAGAGTTGGATACCTGTTTGATGTATTTAAAGTATTGAAACCTATCCTTAAGATTTATATGTCCTTCCAAAGGGCACCCAGTGAATCGGCTTAGGAAAGCCTGGCGTGCTTTCATCCTGACTCTGGCAAAGGCCATGGATAACTGGTTTGAAAATGCAACTCTCCCCCTTTTCCCAGATGAGAGTCTCAACAGTTCTCTTTAGTTTGGCAGTCAATCATTTCTATCAAGATGAAGTTGCCTTTGGCCAAGCCTTTGGGATCTCTGCAAAGCTTTTCTCAGCCACAAATCATTTCTTCATTCAGCACGTCATTTGACATGTTTGGTGTTATAAATTAGTTCAAGAGGGTGGACATCCATTTCACCTCCTCACCAAGGGCTCAGTTCTCATGTTTTCTGAAGTTATTTATTTTTGCTTTAGGGGACAATGCAGTCTTACTTTCTTGCTGTGCTATCAAGAGAATAAGTCCCTTTGAGCCAAACACCTGCTTTCCTTTAGAAAGAATGATGGGGAAATGCCTTTTGAAAAGCCTCTATTTAGCTACTTTCTTAATTTACAAAAAATCTCCTATTACTCAGATCCCCAGAGGTTTAGTCAAAAAAGTATAGTGGACCAAAGTAAAAAAGAAAAGGAAAAACAAAGTGCTGCCTCTCTCTTGCTAAAACAGGGACAGAACCATGGCAGTGTGCCCTCAAGGTTACCAGACCTTCATTCTTTCATGGAGTCAAAATCCAGAAGCAAGTGGTCTTCACTAAGAAAACAATAGGTTACCTGGGAGGCTTTGCTGGCCGGTGTTTGCAAGTTGGGAACCATTTGAGACACACTGAATGTTACTTCTCCTTGCAGACTCCAGTCCTCTTGTCCATACACTTCACCTAGAGTTGGACACAGAGGTGGCTGTACTTGTTAGAAAGTGCTCAGGATATTCATGGAGACTGTGTCCTGTCATGATTTTATGCTTCTGCACCACTTTCTCTTCTCTGGCAAATCAAAAGAGAGATGGCACAAAGCCTTATTCTTATTCTTAGTTAAGAGTGTTAAGCACCTAAATCTTATTAAACTCTTAATTCTCTTTTTTTTTTTTTTTTTATGGGAATCACATCCTCAATTCTTTCTTTCCTACTGGTTTTAAGGTGGCAATTAGCAGAAAGAACATGACTCTTCTGAATAACATTGCCACAATTTCTGGGTATGCCATGTCCTTCTGTCCATCCATCTTGTGGTGTCTTGCAGTGCCACATGGAAGAGCTGGTTTTGTTGATAGTGCCAGAAACTTTTTGTTACTCAGTTCAGGAAACTGTAATTATTTATTACATAATGTCAGAAATTATAAGTAACAGGTCATGTTCTATGGACTAAAGAGCACAAACGCTCCAAGTCTAGGTGCAGTGGGCTTGGCTACAATTTGAGCTGTTGTGACCTCCATTACTTTGTCACTGTAACCATGCATGAACAGCTCAGTCGCACATTGCAGCTGCACTGTACTGCACAAACACACAGAGGAAAAGGTATTTCTTGCTACCAAATGGCTTATACCCTTGTGTCATCCTGCTTCTAGTTTATTATCTTGTCCTAATATGTGCAGAATGGTGTGGTCTAATTTGTTTCTAGTCTAACATTTTAAGGCCAGCATGGGACAGGGACATGACTGTAACAGTGACTCTTGTGCCCACAGCTGCTGCTGACCTCTTCAAGCATTGTTCAGATTTGGCCCTGGCAGGTGGCCTGTGGCCCATGAGGCACAGCACAACCCTCAGTGCTTCCTGAATCTACCTAAAATGAGTCCCTCTGAGGCCAGGTTGCTGCATTTTTTTTGCTTTGGCCTCTGGACTGCTGTGCATCCAGCTGTTGGCTGGAAAAAAGGAAGCATCACCTTCAGACTGGGTTGTTTTGTTTTTGTTTTTGGTTTTTTTTTCCCAGTTCAGTCCAGATTTGGGAATTATTTAGAAGTCACAGGAATATCTATAAAGAAATTACCTTAACTAATGGTGTGTTTGCCTTGTATGTTGGGGGTTTTGCTTGGTTGTTTTGTTTTGGGTTTTTTCTTCCCATGGTAATGAGTAAATTCTAGTCTGTCCCCAAATGTGCAAGATTCAGATGCAGGTCTCATGTCAGGGTGAACTGGGGCAAAAACTGAGGTTTGGTTCTTCCTATCACAGGCAATTCAACTATCCTAATCTGGAGACTACTGACAACTATGTAGGGAATTTTTCATGTTATTCTCTTTTGAAAACAGCTAAAAATAAATTTTAAAAGATGTGCCAGCTTTCAAATAAAAATATACAAAATTTAGGAAAAAAAAAATTCTGTGTGATCAGAAGATGCAGATTGACTCTAGCAGATATATTTTGCAATTTAATGGTGAGAATAGAACAGACTTTTCAGGGGAGAGTAGGGACAAGAACCCTCTCCTTTCAGTGTCTTAAAGTCTAAGATTCCTCATTTCCAGCAATTGGATGGGAGCAGAGAATGAAAAGAACCCAAAAAAAGCTCAAATCTTAATCTGGAATCCTTCAGAGATGCAGTGAAGAACCAGAAAGTATGCTCTGAGTAACAGTGTATTGGCATTGAAATGAAATGTTGAGGAAAGGACAAATATTTATGACATGAAGCAGAAGCTCACCAGAAATGAATTTTCAACTTGGTCTCAGATATCATACTGTAGTCTGTGTATACATAAATATCATGTATACAGTATAATGTCTCTCTTTGCTATGTACTTAGGCACTATTTCATCTACTTAGGCACTATTTCATTGACAGCAGAGCATACTTAGAAATATTTTCCATAATGGCAACTTTGAGATTACATGTGACTTAAAATGTGAAATAGTTCAAGCCACAATTGCACACCTAAATCAAAAAGCAACTGCAGAAGCATAATATAATATTTATAATAAATTGCATGCAATTTTACAGGCACACCATTTCATTTCTAGTGACCACGTGTATTTCCTCCCATTTACACACCCATTCTTGTACTAGGACAGTGTCTTGTAGTTAGTGTATCTCTTTCATGTGAAGAAATAAACCAGGCTTTATAGAGAGCTGCAAAATCAGTTGTGTCTTAAAAATAACAAGAGTCAGATGCCTTTTACTCTGAATAAATACGCACTTGGCAGGTAACACGATGGACTCTAGTTTGATACTGTGCAGTAAAAGATCTGAAAGTCTGATGAAATGTGAAAAAAAAATACTTTTTCTTTTTCAGTTTCCTTTTTAATGACTTGAAACTGTTAATTGAAGCTTGGCTAAAAGTTTCTAGTGAGTTTGTGAGGGTAGTCCAGAGGCTGGATCTCTGAAATATGAGGGAAATCCTTTGTATGTGCTTCTCCTGGCAGAGGGAAGCCTGTGCACTGTGAAAGCTTCTTGGGTTTTGAATCCATTTTTGTTCAGTTAACATTTTTGTTTGCTCTCCAGTCTTTGGATTTGGTAAGGACTTGCCTCAGAATGGCCCACTACAGTTTAATTTTCAAAAATTACTACATTGAGAAAAGCAGTCATTCTCAAGAGCAAACACATAATCTCATAAATGAAACACACCTTGGATTTTACTCGTTTCTCACTGACATAAGGTATAATTTAGTTGTCTGAAATGGAGTCATTCATGATGTACGTCAGAAACAGGCACAGAAAAGCTATTTTTAACACTAACACACACAGAGCCAAATGACATTTAGTTTTTTCACATTCACTCCCCAGTGTTGTTGTATACATCCTCGGTGGCATTATTAAGTGGAGCTTTTCAAACAGATGAAGTATGTTACTTACTGTGGCTAAACTGTAATGAAAGAAGAGATGGCTGTTTGCCAGTGAATGGTGTGTAGCTTGTAGAAGCATGTAATTACATAAATCACAAACATATGCAGAAGATGTTTTCTCTTTACATTTAACTGGTGTTGCCTGGAGTTATAGCTGCTTGCAACTCTATTTAATTACCATAATTATTTTAAATGTGTATATCTGGCAATCTTTGAGCTTTATGAGAATGTTATTCATACCTTATCTGCAAAAATCTAGAGGGTCCCGTTCTTCCCCAAGGGGCTGCAGTTACCAGGTTTCTCCAGATTTCAGGCATAGGGTGGCTGTAATGTTTATACCTTTACTTTAAATTGCAGGTTTTTAAAAAACCTGAACCTCTGAAACTAATCAGATCTTGAAATCTCAGTAGACGCTATAATTTCCTGGTAGGAAATTAAGCATTGTACATTGTTTGTGGAAAGAAAGTACCTGGAGAGGCCCTGATTAGCTTCTTTTACCTCTTAATTTGCTGACTGTGTAAATGTTGTTTGGCCAAACAGATTGACAAGTGTCTAGAAAAGGTATTGATTGTGTTAAAATTGATACTTTCTGTGGGAAATGTAAGAAAAACCTGACAGAGTAGTTGGGATTTTCCAGTTTGTTTTGTCAGGCAGTCAAATGTGTCAGAGGGAAGCATTTTTTCTAAATTCTCTTCTGCACTAGTGCAAATCCAATTCAAATAGTTGATGCTAATGGAGCTGTCCTAGAAACACCACAATGTAACATGGGCTTTTGTTTCTTCTCTCATTTGTGTCAGTTTTGTGTTGGCTTCATGGCATTTGACACTGGTTGAATTACTCATGGCTCAGACCAACACAAATGGGAGAAGAGGTGAGTACTGATATGTTGGCTGACTGGCCAGTGTAGACACACCTCAGTTTGCCCTCACTGAAGTGGTGAGTATAGAATTCCTGCAGTTGCATCCATTGGAGGTGGTGAAACACCCAGGAGTAAGAAATCTAATAGCTAAATAACCTCAAAAGGCCAAGCAGTAGGAGCCACAGGCAACTGTCACACAAATGATGAAGAATTGCTGTTAGAGAATCCTTGTGCACTGAAAGACCAAGAAAGGCAGGTTTTGTGAGAAAAACATCAGTTCAGCTCTGCATTTATAAAAACACATATTTATGGATAAATGAGCTCTCTTTGTTACAGAAGCCAGTCAGTCAAACATCTGATTGTAAAAGTTAGTGAAGTTGCAAAGGGTTCATATTACACTAAAACAAGAAATAGCTATTATTAGAAAATACAGAAGTCTAGTCCCATAAATCAGGTAAATATAAATAAATACCCAATGGAGAATCAGCCTGGGCCAACACAAATCTTTTACTTCATTCAGTGTCAGGGAAATATGGTAATTGTTTGCACCTTGTGCCTTTTGTCAACCACTGTAGTTAACCTTGCAAGTGATGCCTCCTTAAGAGCTTTTGTAAGTCATGAGATGCTTTTTCTTCAGTTATAATGTGACATGCCAGCTGTAGATCATATGTGCAGTTTTGTGACATGGCTTAGTCTTTTCTTCTACCACCCAAGAGGCAACATACACAAAGCAGTATTGTCAGAGATCAGTTGCTGCAATCTCTTGTGAAAAAAAAAAAAAAAGAAAAAAAGGAAAAAAAAAAAAAAAAGGGAAGCCTCTGGAATGCCAGGGAACAATGCACTTTCCACATCAGAGATTTGTTTATTTAATAACCACAAATTATTTCAGGTAATTTGGCACCAATTTAATTGCACCCACAACAACAACAATAACAACAAAAAGAAGTAACAAAAGAACCACGCCTACTACCAACCTTGTCAGGATGAAATCAAGGCAAAGTTTCCATTCATTAAGTTATGATTATCCTTGCTAACACCTTGTCTATCAAATCCCCATTCCATGCTGCAGACACATGAAAGGGAAACATGCATGTGATTTTTGAAAAGGAAGTTGATGGCAAATGATGTTTCTCCCATGCATTAGAATGACAATAAAATCCTTCAGATGATGGTGCACACTAAAACTGTCATTAAAAATGCAGGTTACGAACAACTGTAATTAAAATCAAGCCAAGACATTGTCAGTTGATGTCTTTCATTAATCCAAAGAGCAAAATTTCCTAACTTTGAGGAGCAATTAATCTCAATTTTTTGGTAGATTTCATTATGTTCTATTTCATTTCACACATTTCCAAATCTCTGTGTGATTGAAAGACTCTGATGGCTGCATTCACCTACCAGTTCTGTACTATCAGCATTTATACAGAGTGATATATACCCTGTCAGTAGGTTACAAAGTGCTTTACTGAATAGCAGAAGAATGTGGGAATGGGAAATCCCCCTAGTTTTGCCTCTAGGAAGAATAAATCTTGGTAATTTTAAATAGTGAAACTGATCACAGATATTTGAAAGATTTGTTATAAAAACTGATGCTGGAGAGCTGGTGTGAATTCCATTTAATTCAAGTGGTTTGGGTTCTCTCCAGCACAGTGGAGAAATCTCCTTTTGGCCTCCCTGAAATGCTTTACCTGCAGTTGGCCAAAAGTAGTGCAACAGGAAGAACAAAGCTGTTAATGAGAAAGCTTTTGTACATCTCCTTATGAAATCACTGTGGCTGTTTTTACAGGGAGGTTTTACCCTTCAGTGGACCAGTGGAGAGCCTACAAGCCAAGTTTTGATACAAAACCCCTGTCTACAAATAAGAATTTCATGCAAATTGAGTCAATATGAATATTCCTTAAATCTCAGAAACGTTCTGTTTGTACCTGATCAAGGATCCCTTAAGATAAAACAAAAAGACAGAAAGAGATCATGGCCATTGTTCATTATTCTCAGACTACCTACTGTCCATCTTTCCAGCTTTGTGACAACTGGCTGTTTTAGCTCTGATTGTTGCATTCTCTAAAAATGTGTATCTCAATATGTATTTCCTTTATCTTTGAGTGTCCTGCAGGCAATTGCATCTGGGGTTTTTTTCTTTTAAATTCTATTAATTAAAAATTCCTTTTACATTCCTTTACTTCTTTTAAATTCTTTTAAAATCCTAGTCTTTAAAATCCTACTTTTAATAATACTACTGAAATTCCTCTATCTCTCCAGTCAGATCATTCAGCAGCCAACTATATAAATACTGCTACAATTAAACAGAAATTCTCAAATCTCTAAGTGATAAGAATTTGGTACTATGAGCAGTTTCAGCCTGAATTTTATTTGGTTTGTAAAGGATTTATTTTTATTGTAACTTAAATGGTTGCATGATTAAGGAAGAGAGGAGATAAAAATTTTGCATGTTAACAATAAAAATTAGATGATAATTGTGGGATGAAACACTACATCAGGAACTACCTAACTTCATTCAAACCCACCTTATCATAAAGCTTGAGAAACATTTGATCTTCTGCTAGAAATACATGGTAAATTCCTCGTCTTAAAGTTATACCCATACAATGAGGGGACTTAGTACTTGAGACTTGAAGTGGCAGGAGCTGGATGTGATTACAAATTGAACTATAATGCAATCTGTGCTTTTTCAGTCAAATTTTCCAGTGATGGTTGAGGTTGGCTAACTATTTCTTTCCTGTCCACTGTCGTAAGGATCTGTTCTGTTTCTCCAGGGCGTCTTGGCAAGAGAGTTGAAGATATTTAAAATCCCTAATTAAAGCCAGGTATTTCACTTCACTTTTATTTTTAAAACATGAAAAAAAAAATACTGAGCCAAAGTAAAAAAAACAAATATTTTCCATTTCCATTCATTACAGATGTCAGACCGCCATAAATATAGAAATGGTCAGCTGCAGGTGTAACCTAGTTCTGTTGTGTAATGCACACTCTGTTCCTATAACATTACTAAAAATGGTCTGTCTGGCTAATAAATAGCACTACCGTTACACAGTAAAAGGTGAAAATTAATGGGAATGCTGCTGGTGAGTTAGCCGCATTAACAAGCCAATCATGTAGTATTAGCATTTATAGTGGGGAACAACGTAAACTTTTAAGAGCCTCTGCAAAAGCTTTCAGTCCTTTCAATGTTGGGAATTTAAAATGAGTGCTGTCCAGTCACTTTATTTCTTTAAATTTAGGAAGAAAGGTATGAAGGAAGTTTTAAAAGAAAGTCATTGACATCTGCATCTAAAAATATAAATTAAATAAATAAATAAGTAGAGTCCAACCCATTGTTTCAGATGATCTTCTGGTAAAGCTCTCTTGCTTTCATCAAAGGTTCTGGCCCAAGTATGATAACCTTTGATAGCTAACTGATAAAGAACTGATAACCCCTTACTGATAGCAAAATCTTTTCTACACCAGACCAAGAAAGGAGTGCAATCTGAAATGGCAGTAAGGGAGACAATAAACAAACAAAAGACTAATTGATTTCTTCTACTTAGACACAGAGCTATGTCTGACCAACAGCACATCTGGCCCCATGTTCTCTTGCTGCTGGTCCTGGTACTTTGTGAAAAATTTAGGACCAGATCATATATCCAGTGGTTCTTCCCTGGAGCTTCTTTCCAGATTGTGTCTGTCAACATTTGAGGGAGCTTCTGAAATAAATGTATCTTGTCCAATTTGGGTGATACCCAGTAACAGATCTCTCCATGTTGTTTAATCCTTCTCTGAATCCAATTTGGTCTCCACTATCAATGAGTACTACAATTTAATTGTGTGCTGTGTGAAATGCAGCGTGCTGAGAGTAACAGCCTCTGCCAGGGGGGTTCGTAGGTCCCACTTGTACGTCCTCAAAGACTGTTGTGTGTAGTCCCAGAATGTCTTCTTCAATATCCTGCACATCTGGGGAGAAACCACATGCAGTGTGGCCCAAGATGATAAGTAGGATGATGGGAATCTGCCTGATTAGTAACATATTTTGTGGGTTGCTTATATTTGAGTCAAATGTGCTAATTCCTCCTCTCTGTCTTTCTCCAATTATTTTAATTTCATTCTTGGCTGCAGAAAAGTCAATAAAGAAAAAATTACCTTGAAAGGCAGCTTATTATGCTTGGCAATGCTTTACTATGTTGCTGTGCCTCTGCACTATATTTGATCTGAACTTACTTCATAGCAGTAAAGAGATAAGTAGGAGATAAGTAGATTAAAAAGAAAATTAATTGGAAATATTTCTATTTCATTTATTGGCTGTTAACACACATCAGAGGGTAAAAATTAGAAGACAAATGTCTATCAACTTAAAAAAGCAAGCCTGCTATGAGCTCCTGTGGAAAGCTTCCCAATGACATTCCTAACCTGCCTGAACAAGAGCATATGGAAGAATTGATAGTTGTATTCTGCTCCATACTTCTGGAATTATTGCAGTAAACATTTTGTATTTCCCAAAGTCAAGTGCCCATGAATTTGTACTGCAACCATTTTTAATTGCAGATTATCAGTACTGTGATTGGATGAATGTTGTGGTGATGAGGAGAAAAAGGAGGGAATTGATTTTCTTATTTTTAAACTGATGTTAAAGTTGGATTTCAGTCATGTTAATGACAAAGTTCAATGGAAGCTGATTAAACCCTAAGAATTTATTGTTATTGCTTGTGACTAACAAGCAAAACAGGCAACTTCAAAAATTTCTTGTCTCCAGTCCCTCAGAGCAGCTTTGAACTACTTTGGTTGGGAGCGTTGCTGCCCAAGAACTACCCAGTATTCAAGTATGGGGCCAGAAGACATGGATGCAGGTCAGGAACAGGGACCAGCAAGGCAGTTCCTCTTTTCCCCCAAGTGCTTGTTCACATGGGGTTTCCTCCTTACTGTCTTTAAACAAGCGGAGGAGGCAGCGGTGCCATTTGCAATGGCAGGCACAGCCCTCACTGAAGAAGGCACTGTAATGAAGATCAGTATTTGCTGTCTCTGGGTTTGACAGCTGGTTTGGGAAATGGCTGTGATTTTACAAGCCAGCTCCACTTAACCAGACAAAACTGCCCTTGGTGGTCTCTGCTTTGAGTTGCAGTTTAAAGCTATTGAATTTCCATTATTATATTTAGTATGCTCCCCTAGTGAAACCCAGGTGAAATGTTGCTGCCAGAGTGTATCACCTGGAAAAAAGGACAGGCTGCACAAGGAGACAGGCTGCACAAGGAGACAGGCTTAGAAGTACCCCAGAGAGGTGAGAGTCCATATGAACTACTGCTTCTTGAATTATCTTCTCTGATGTCTGAGGTGAACGCCCTTCGAGAAAGCAGACTGCAGGGAAATGCCTTCTTGATTTTGCAGTGCTAATGCTACCCTGAGTTAAAACATTTGGTGATTACCCATTCCTGCTGAAAGCACAAGTATCTGTGAAATTTCATTGAAGAGAATGACACAGAGCCAAAGCAGCTTTTGGCACTGTGAAAGATGAATTGAGCATATCAAGGGTGCAGTAGTGATTCTATGCCTCCTGTTCTACTCTGGAGTTTATAGCAGTCACAGAAACAATTTACTGTTCTATTTAGGAAGGAAATAGCTATAAATCATAGCTAAGATACTTCATAATTCCTATGAAGTGTACTTAGGAGTTATCAGTGTCCTAAACAAAATTCCACTGTAGACACTGTTTGCCACAAATGGTGATTCCAAACTTGCAGTCTTCAGTTATAACTGAAGTGGCAGGAAACACCCCAGAGAACACAACATTGTTCTAGCTCTATGATATATAAAGTGTTTTCAGGATACTTTAAGAAATAGCTGCTGACTGGCTCAAAAATAAACACAAGAATTGTTGTTATACTGGAAAGGTGGCTTTTGCAAAAGGCCTGTGTTAGACAATATATCCACATGACTAGTGAGCTTAGTGTTTTTCATTGACGTGTCATCTCCACATTCTTCATCTTTCCACTAACTTTTCACTTTTTTTTTTCCTCCAGGAAAAGAGCAGAATTTAACCTAGTTTGCTACAGAGAAAAAAAATGAAGAAGTTGAGCAAAATATCATTTTCTAAAATACATTACTGAAAACAGAAATGGAAAATAGGAAAGTGGGAAAGAGGGCCATTTAAAAAGTCAGCAGGGGAAAAATGGAGTGCTAGAAAGGTAAAAATGAAAGGAGGGCATGGTGAAAGAGTTGATACGCAGGTAAAATGTAGTAGCAGTAAAGAGAAGATAGTGAGAAAAGATAGTAACAAAGAAAGAGATGGAAAAATAATCACAGGCAGAAATTAAAGAGAAAATGAATGTAAAACAAAATAATGTCAGGAGATGGAAGGAGAGCTAGAGAGGTAACAGGAAAATAAGGGAAGGAAAAAAGAGAGTTGGAACTAATTAACATGTTGCTACCTTTTGTCAAAGGGAAGTTGATGCAGGGCAGTCAGGCCACTTAGAGTTACACCATGGAGGTTTAGAGGGGCAATGTCTTTTCCCCTCTAACTTTTGGAACAGTCTTCAAGCTTTTTTAGACAAGGATGAGCATAATGAAGGCCAGAAGAGAATGTTTAAAACATTTAATGTGTGTTTGAAAGTGAAATGCAGATACTGGCAGCAGCCCGTCCTGAGGAGGTGCCCATCAAGCATGGCAGGCACAGTGTGGGCACTGACATCCCTAAACTGTTCTGAATTTTAACCTCTGCTCCAGCACTTATTACTTTTGGAGTGTTTACCCTTACTGTGGTATATTTTATAGGAAAGAAAAAGACCAGCTGGGGTTGTTGGGCTGCTTTGTAGGGCTGCAGAGGGTTACAAACAATCCTAATACTCAATATTTTTGCTGGGGAGAGCCATCTCTGTGGTGACAAGGTGTGTCAATGTGAACCAGACAGCAAGCTATCTGATGTGGGAAGCCACTGGAAAATGGACTCTCTTCTCTCCATTTTAAAGCTCATATTTTCATGACAGAAGTCAAGCACTGGTGTGGTCACTGCTTCAAAGTGTTTTCTGTAGGCAGTTTTAATAAGTAATATTTTAAAATGTGAATTGCAAACTCTTTAATGAGCATGAGCTGGTGAGCAAATTTTGTGCTGAAATGTATAACAGTAATACCCTTGCCCTGGAGTGGGGCCACCAGGAACAAATCCTGGGTAGGTTTTGTTGAGCATTAGTTACCTTTGACTTCCAAGGGGCAGTAGTGAGAAGAAGGTTAGTTTTCATGGGTTTAAATTAAAAGATCTATTTTTATCATCCATAAAGTTTGAGAATCTTACACCTTTTTTTTTTCTTTTTTTTTTTCTTTTTTTTTTTTTTAATTTTGAAGGCTTACAAGACTCAGGCTCACAGGTCCCTACTCCAAGCTACAGCAGTCAGTGAAAACACCAACACCAGTATCACCAAGGTAAGCCCTTATGATGGTAGGTAAAATCCCCTGATCAGCCCAGGGGAAATCCATAGGACACTGGAACCTCTTCTTCCTTAGGCTAATAGGAAGACTCCGTCCACATCTGAAATATTTCTGACATGCAACCCGAATATAATAAAGGTGTGAAGACTAGAAATGGGAAACACCTACCACAGCTCTGACAGCCAAAGCAAACAGAAAACAGCTGAGTAGTTATGGCTTCAAAATAGCCTGTTCCTCAGTCCTTGTTGTGTTTCACTGGCATCTTCATAGGTACTTAGAAAACCCTAAGTGGGTTTTAAAATTAGGAAAATAAATAAGAACAAAAAAGATCTGTGGGTCAGAGATTACTTCCTGGCCCTAGATTCTCTATTACCTTAACATGTTTTTGTTTTTCTTGTTGCTTTTCTCTATGTTTGTTTAATTTGGGATGAGTAGGGGGTTTTTTGTTTCATCCTTTCCTGTTCTTTTGTCTCAACTTTTCGAAAGTACTGAACAAAAAGTCAGGTAATCAATTTTTTTCTGCTCTTACTTTATAAACCACTGTGAGAAGCTGTAAAATTAAATAGTTTTTTTGTCTTTTTAATTTAATGCTTAAAGAGAAAATACCCAGAATTAATGTGGGCAATGATGTGATTTTTCCAGCAGTCTCATAATCATCAGGGAGACTATTACTGATGCTTGATTAAATAGCTCAAATTTACAGTGATTTTTCTGAGAAAATCTAGACAAATATCTTTACTACTCTTTCAACGTTTCTATCAGTAACCTCTTTGCTACATTTACATCTTGAAAAAAAAATAAATTGAAGTTAAGCTTGTTACATTTATCTAGAGCAGAAGAGAGATGCTGCTTTTGTATTTGTCTGCTCTCATGAATAAGAAACTGAAGTGTGGTCTGCTTGGCAACCAGGCATACATCACCTAAAGTCTACCCCTGTACTCTTTGTTGATAAGAATTTAATGCATTAAGGAGAAAAAAGTGGTCTCTCACGGAAGGGCTGGCAGTGCAAACACCCCAGACCTGTCTTCTCTCCCTGCCTGCCCACGTGCATGGACATACCTTTGCTAGAGTCCTTGCTACAGGGCAGCCACTTTGCCTAAAAATGACTTTTCAAATAATTCAGGTACCTCATTTTTTGCATTATCTGTTTAACTCCAGGTTCAAAGGTTTAATTATTTCAAAGAAGCCTCTGAAAAAGAAGTCATCATATTTATCTCATTTATTTAACTAACAGAAAGGGCACCCAGATTGCATTTGGGTGCAGGTTTGGAAATATGAAGTTTTCTTCAATTTGATTTTGCTTGGCTAAACTTCATGGAATCATGCAGTTTTCCCTAATTTTGAACTCCATGTGGAGCTGTAAAAATCATGCCTTGCTTTAAAAGTTCCCTGATCTCTCAGCCACGACCTTTTCTGGTGCACACTGGCATCTCAAACCAGCAAGTACTGAACACTATGGGGCTGATCCAGAGAAGCATTCCTGTAAATATTTGATTTCAGGCCTTGTTGAGGACCAGTTCCTGAAAACATAAAGCTAATCAGACATTGGACTGCTTTATTGGGTCAAGACCAGGGCACAAGGGCTCGGAGATGAACATGTCCGTGCTGTGGTGACAAACATCTGCACCTGGCGATGAGGCTGGCTTCCCTCCCAGGCTCCATGCTCCACTCGGCTATTTTAGGACAGGTTAGGTACCAGAGCTGGGCAGAGAGGGATGGTTTATTATGAGAAAAAAGGTCAGAAGTTTGCCTGCTTGCTCAAACCAGCCAAATCTGGTTTTAATCTATGAAAACACACCAAAACACCCTCTTGGAGAAAAAGGTATGTTGTGTTTTCCTGACCACCATTTTCCCTGGCGGCAAGTTTCTCATTCAAAATTATATCCACAGCTTTGTTTATGGGACTTTACAGAAGGCTTTGTGTGGGTTAGAGAGGGGAGGGAATACTCCCATATGCAGGAACACAGAACCCATTAAAGCACATGGGGCTCTGTTGGTTCCCCTCCCCAGCTGCTACTAAGTTTATTTGCAGGCTGCAGCCTCGAAAAGGGGCTGTGGCCCATCTGCGGCACATATGTGGGAATTAATTTCCAGCATAGCCACAGGAGTGTGGGTCCAGCAGACCCTCCCCATGGCTCCCCTCAGATCCCCCTCCACGCTGCCTTAATTGGAGCCAGAGCAGCGGCGGAGCGCTGCGGAGTCACGGGGCAGGGGGGTCAGGGGCTCAGCTGCTTCTCCCAGGACCCCCGGCATTCCCACCCTGCTGCCCTCACCGCGGGGTTAGACAGCCCGGGGAGCTGGGGTGGGCCTCGAAAGGGGCGAAGCTGGCAGCACGCCGGGCGATCAGAGAGGGCAAGGCCGTGCTGCTGCGGCACATCGTCCATCCCCTGGATGCGGGCCTCCTCCCGCCCCGGCCCGGCCGCTCGCCGCTCGGGGGCACGGCAGCGAGCCGTGATGAGGGCAGCAAGCCCGGGCGCAAATCGCAGAGCCCTGAGTTGAAACTCAGGCAGGGAAAGGAGATGGGATTGCTGAAACTGGCTCTCCTTCCCATACTGTCTTCCTCGCCGGAGGAACAAATTGGTTTCTTGCTATGCTTTAGGCCTGGCTGGTGAATGTTGGGAAGGGTTGTCTTGGAGTGGGAAGCACAAAGACATCATCTCTATTAAACTTCTCTTTTAAACTTCTGTTGAAGGGAGAGGGACAATTTTAAGAAAGTAGGAAAAAGGAAAGATGACTGTAACTGCAATCAAAAGCATTTGCGAAGGGGTTCATTCTGAGAAGGACAGACCTAAGGTTTTGGGGACTCTTAACTCATCTGCAGATATAGGAATAAGCATATTAAAAAAAAAAAAAAAAAAAAAGAAAAAAAAAGAAAAAAAAAAAAGGCGGCAGTAATTCCATGGTTTAAGTGAACAAATAAACTAATGAAGGACACTGTTTTAGAACAAATGACTGTATAGGAAGTATGTGCAGGTCAAATGTCAGCAGGCAACCTAACTTTATCCTAAATGTTTTTAGACATTTTAGCAGTTTTGTAAGTATCCATTTCCATGTGCATCTGTCTGTTGTTCAGCTGCCCAAAAGCTAAAGTCACATTTAAAGCAAGCAGTGATTTCTGAATAAAAAATGACAAAATCACATTCTATTAAGACATGTGATGGTGACACTGACTTTAAACTTCAGGTTTGTTTCTACACTAAGTTCCTTAGGACCTCATTTTTTTTTATTTATTTTTAATAAACGAGTTTTCTTTTTTCTTTTCTTATCAATAAATTCTCTCTCAAGAATTTTGACCAATAATTTCTTTTGGTAAAATGCAAAGCACCTAGAAGTAATAATAAATTTGGCAAAAGTGTTTTGCTTTCCTTAAAAGCACGCAGAGATACTGAGGTCCAGTTCATGGCTGTGGGAACTGCTGCTGTGGCCCCACATACCACAGCATTTTCCTGGCAGGGGCAAGCCCCTCTCCCACTGCTGTCTCAGTGTGTTGGTATTCTAAAGAGCACTCCACAGACACGCATTTAAACTCCCAGATGTGACCAGTGGGATGTGGTAGCTGCTGGGGACATCAGTTGCTGTTTCAGGCTGCTACAGAGAGGAGCTGGGCTTTTTCCAAGGTGCCAAAGGGGCTTGCTGGGAGCTCACCTCCCTTCCTCTCTCCTGCCTCCAGCTCGGGGCTTTCCTTACCACTCTTAGCTCTTCCTCGGTTCTGCCTCTCCAGTTTTCCTCGCCACCTTAAAAGAGAAGAACTAAGTATTTATTTAGGATGTGTATTTTTCTGTAATAGATGAAAAGGGAATGGTTTACCTTGGAATCTGGGAGTTTGGCCTGTAAATAGCCATCTGTAATACCTGTCCCCTTTGCTGTAATAAACCAAGCTAGCTCTCTGGTCTTCAGAGAGAAAACCCTTATTCACTCTGCTATTAGCCACCATCTAATTTATTTCTTTTCCATGGCTATTAGTGTTGAATCAAAGTTTGTTTCTGAGGCTGAGAGGAAAGATGGTTCTAGTATTGGGTATAGTCATGTATTTTACCTCAAGCCACTGACACAACATTTATTTGCTCAAGGATCACCAGAGAAGTGGTTGGAAAGCACCTAAAGATTTTAGTTGGAATTTGATTTACCTTGACGTTCAAGAATTCAGATGATCCTTTTATCAGAAGAAGGAAAGCCTTAAAATACTGAATTGAAAATAACATAGCCAAAAGCTTTCTTGTGGTATTTACAAATAATTTTGGTCAGGGCAAAAACTCCAGGGAAGCTGACTTCTCCTTGTAATTGTACCACTTCTCTGCTAAATTTGGGAACTAAAAGCAAAAGAATTTTTTTTTTTTAGTTTTTAATTCAAAATGGTCCAAAGTTAAGTAATATGACTTTCTATTCACTATTGAGGAAAGTGCTATCAAGGTCTGGAGTTGACCCCAACCACAACTTGTGTGACAGCTGCAAGTTTGTGTTTCTAGGATTCCACCTCAAGTAAATACTTGCTATTTGTATGGGGGTTTTTTTAGAGATGATGGAGTCAAAATAACTGCTTTGCTTCTGCTGTATGTATCTTGGATCTGGATTTTTCTATGAAGTCTGTGGAAGCTTGTTACCATGTTAAATGCCCAGCTTTCAGTAAATCCACACCTGAAGGGTAAGTAAATGAATCTTGAATTTCGCATTTGAAGGTGTGTGCTTTCCATGGATTTATGCCAGCTAGATTTTAGATTTAAAGAAACATTGTCATAACTTTGACCACACTGTGGCTAGGCCAAACCTCAAAGATCTTGTTCTGAGGGCCACTGCCCTTTGAAGTGGCAGCACTGACAGTTTTAGCTACTGTAGGTATTTATGAGGTACAAAATTGTAAAGTAAACAGGCATAAAATGTTATTTTAACAACATACAAGCATCACCAAGCTGATTATATTCTTGTGTTCCAAGCTTTGGTTTACTCAATTTGATTTCTGTTTTCTCTTATCTCTTCTCTTTTTACCATTTCTCTTTTTTCTTTCTTTTTTTTTCTATATGAACCTGTCCTGAAGAAACACAGAAGCAGTATTTGCCAACTGCCATAGGAAATCTCTAACAGCTCAGATGTATATGTTTACTATGAAGTGAACTCACAGCTCTAAGTAGTATTGTGTGTTTTAGCCTGTTTACTCCCCAAACTAGTTGGAGAATTATCTGTGCATTTTCCACATTGTTTTCAGTGTTCTGCTTTGTTTGATGGTAGTTTATTAATGATACTTGTGATTTATTGCTGTCACTTTATTAGATTATTTGCAAATCGGTGACAAAGCACTATGTGCATCATGCCTTGTTAGTCATAAAAGCACTCCAGAAGCCATGAAAAGCAGTTAAGCTTGAGCCTATTGAATGAACGAGCATAGTGCTCTCTATTGATGAGTAGCCTTTAGATATGTAATGAATAGTAGTACTTTCGTAGCACTGTCAGATAGTGTTTTCCTTTGGATCTGATAAATTGCACTCTTTTGTCCTAGTGGTTTGAGGTTTGGCATAAAACTTTCTTGTACTAATATTTCTTTCAGGTCTAGTACTGGGGTGATCTTACATGACCAAGGCAGATAAATGTTATAAGAAAAACTGATATTTGCTCTCCCAATACAGTTTTGACCTTTGAGTTAACACTGATCTAACTTTCATATGTGGCAGGAGCTTGAGGCCTTGATAGCAAATGATTTGTAGTATATTTTTATAGCCTGTGTGCATGATACATACAGTCTCTCTCATATGAATATACATGTACATTTGGATTGTAGGTAATTTCTTTATAAATACATATTTATTTCTGAATTTCTTATTGAAAGGGCAAATAGTTAAGATTAATTTTGTATTTGTTGTTGGATTTAAGTGTACTGTGCTTCTATTTACAGTTTCAGAACTTGATTTCCTCCTTTCTTTGCAGCTTGTTCAGGCCTTTACACAAAATCATAGTTAGATTGTAGGTAAAATGTTACTATTTTAATTGGATGAAGTTAAAGGCAGAGTCTGTGGTGCAACAGGCCCCAAGTCTTACATCTGTGTCATTCTCTGAAGGATAACATTATTAATACTAAAAGTCAGGTGTTTTGGAGGTGTTTACTAGGATATTCCTCTGGATTAGAGTCACTTTCTCCTTCCATCCACTCCTCTCCCTTGTAAGAAAAATAATCAGAAGAATGAGCCCTATTTTTTTAATAGAACTAGGGACAAAAAATTTTCAGCAGCTTTTTTTCTTTTTTTTTCTAGATGTTTTCTAATGCTTCTTCAGCTTCCTTCAGTGTTTGCTCAGGTTATCAGTGTTTGAATTAATTCCTCTCAAATGAGCCTGATTTAGGCAATAGTAGCAAAAACCTCTGGGGACTGCTTGGCAGCACTAAAGAACAGTGACAGGAGTTTAAACATCAGCAGTGCTCTGGAGTGTAAAATAAGGAAAAGGTTCCATTGAACTCAATATAAGATTTCTTAGCTGTGTCTGCAGCTACAGGCAAAATGCAGTCACACTTCCATCTAACACTCAAAGAAGAAGCAGTGTTTGGTAAAATCTTTGTCCCAGCGTTGTTCATCTTTAATGCACAAAAGGATTCAGTTCCCTACTCCTTCTAAAGACAACATCTATGAAGGCTGAGAACTGAATTTAAAAAATGCAAATATCAGTAGAAACACAGTAAGCCCAGTTTTCACTCACTGGAAAGGCTTTGGTACAAGGAAAAAGAAGCTTTTATGGTAGCTTTATTTAAAGATACTATTATTCAGTCTCTCTGGAAGGTGTGCTTTGTGACTGACTCTGGAGACTTCATTTGTAACAGTTCTTCCAGCCAAACACCTCAGTGGGTTAACCAGCAGCGACAATTCTGGCACACAAATAAAAACTGTTTGCTAAGGTGGATAAACTGTGTCCTCTCTGTTGTTTTAGCTACTGAATTCAGGACAGAATGCTTTCAGCTGGTATTTTGACTCTTTAAGTCTTTTCAGTTATTTCTGAAAGAATTAATATAATTGATTCTTATATTAAGCTGATTCAAAAGCTCTCTTGGCAACACTGTAACACAGTGAGCACCTAAACAGTAAATGAAAACATAGCTAAAAAGGCTCAAAGCTTGGAACATCTGCAGGACATTAAGAAAGGTTTCGGAGCTCTAACACATGACCCAAGTGCCACCATCCTTGCAGAATGCCTTTTACTGCAGCCTGATTTTGCTCTGGTCTTTCTCAGAGCAGACTTAAAGGGCAAGTGGTCTCTAATGACCACATTAATTAACCCAACAGAATAGATTAAGGAGGGGGAAGTGATTACCATCTTAAATCACTAATTTCTATGTAAATTTTTACATTAAATGAATCTAGATCAATGTCTAACTCATTTAATAAATGTTTCTTATTCTAAGGAGGCAACCATAATTAACTTATAAAATTACAGAAATCTGCCTGAAAATGTCTAGCTACAAAATATTTTGAGGTTAAAGTAAATAATTTCTTGTGACTATGCAGCAATTCTGATAAAAAGCTCTCTCTGGCTTCTGTCATAAAAACAGCAGAGTCACTGCACTTTAAATGTCATCCCATAATTTAAATCTTTAATAACAGCTTCATTTTCTGTGGACAATACTTAGATATTGTCAATACTTAGATGAGTCAAATAATGATATCCCCACCCAATCATATTTTGATGAGAAAGAAGAGATCATAGTATGACTTGCCATAGAAACCAGGTAAACTGGAATGAAAGTTTGATCAGGAAAGGTTTCCATTCATTTGCTTGCAGCTTTCAAGGTATCTGTAATCATATATCCTTACCTACTCAGAAGAATTTCTTCTCTGTGACAATTTCAGAGAAACCAAGTGTGTGCAGTCCCTCTCAATTATATGTGACATATTCATATCCCATTTGAAGACTCAGTCCATCCATGCTGCCTAGAGACAGTGAGGGGCAAGAACAAGCAGTGGGGGCAAGAACAAGCAGTGGATATTATCCTGTTCCTATTGAGTAAAATCCTACTCTGTGGCCTGTCCTGCAGGAAATAATACCCAAACAAACCCAAAGGAAAAGAAAAAAATGCAAAATAAAATCCAGAAAGAAAGGGTTTGCCCCTTTTTTCCTCTACTAAATTGTAACTTTTTATATCCTCACTTGATTTCCACATCCCAATTTTAAAAAAATTTACCTAAAATGTAAAAATGCTGCGTCTGGTGGTGTGTCTGTCATTACCTGCTCTGTGTGACTTTGAAGTTTTAATAAAATTGAAACTCAGAAGGCTTCTTATATGTGAGAAAGGGCTGCCACTGTTGGCAGTGTGACAAGACCCAGCACGTTCCTGGGGCTTTAATAATAGTAAAAATAGTAGCAAGATTGACAAGAGAGATGCCTGACTTGAGCGCAGGTCTGTGGCTTGGGCAGCATGGACTGTAAAAGCTTCTAATGCAGCAGTTTGAGTAGTTGTTAGGAGATAAGTAACGGTCCAGGAAATTTACTTTATGGTTTCTCTCACTGAAAAAGTGCACTTACTGGCACATAGCTTAAAAAAAAAGATTTATTAGTCAGCATAACCTGATCTGGCACAAAAATAGTATTTTCTACTAATGCACTAAGTTATAGAGGTAGCAAACAGTGTGTTTGATGTGTCCTGAATTACTATTCTTGAAGTAAATACAACAAAAATTGGAATAGTGCTTCCTGAGAACCAGAAAGTTTCACTTCATATTTTATATCTCATTTATTTTCTTAGTTCTTGATTTGGGGACAAGTTAAGGGTCTGACAGTCTTACTCTGGGGTTAGTCAGAGCAAGACTCTCCTCAACTGCTCTGTCCTTCTGTCTCTCTTACTCTTCGTGCCTCATGCAGGCTGCTTTTTATTCAGGGGTCTTTCTCCTACACCAGCTATGGAGAACCACCACCATCTCTAATGATGGCATTGTTGTTGTTGTTGTTGTTGTTGTTGTTGTTATTATTATTATTATTATTATTATTATTATTATTTGCTTGCAGTAATATTGTAAAATGAAAATAGGTTCTAGCCTCCACTTCCCTGGGACTAGTCTAGAGAGAAGGCTTTTATTGATGCAGTGAAAATCTCTCAGTACCAACTCCATTTGGTTAAGAAAAGAGGGCAAAAACATGAATGGGGTTGATTTCCTTAAGCAGTTTAGCACAAGGCTGACGACTGATCGCAAAACCGAAAAAAGCCCACCAATATTCAAGGAGATAACAAACCCGCCTTTGTGAAATGGTATTTTCTTTGTATAGTAATTGAGAAAAAATTCCATCCATAAAGCATTTACAAGAGATATAAGACTGTAAAAGATCTGTTGAATCTTTGAATCCAGACCTCACTATTATGTCATTTCATGAGTAAAAATATGTTAATAATTCAATTTCTATATATTATACATGAACCCATGAAGTTTCGTCTTAAAATCAGGTTTACTATTCTTGTGCTGTGTTCCAGTATCCCACTTTACTGAAGATTAGATACAGTATTATCACTTAATTTTTGTCACACAGAATGTTTTTATCATATTTTTATGGTTTTCAACACTGAAAAAGAACCTCCCATATACAATGTAGCCAGGACACAAAGTAACAATTATGTCCATTAGAAAAGACATTCGTGTTGTTGACATTGGAAAGGAGAGTGCAATCTTCAGACATCCACTCCAGTATTTTGGGTAAAAACATTTTTATTAAAAGGAAAACTAGGGTTGAGCTTTCTTTGATTATTTTTGATTTTCTTTCCCAAATAGAAAGTTCCAAAAAAGAGGCCAAATGAGAGCTATGAATTATTTTATAAGACAACTGTAGGTTGTATATTGCAAAACAACTAATCCAAACAAACCAGAAAGCTCTGGTATTAAGTAAATGAAAGACCCATTCCAAATGGAAAAGAGCTCAAGAGACAGAGCTGCCCAGAGTCCAGAATGCTCTGTCAAAATTAGGTTATATTAGTATAGTTTTGAAAAGGAGGTTTGGAAAAGAGGCAGAGTTAAAACAGGAATTACACTGTGTTTGACAGGCTAAATGGAATAAATTTCCTAGCTCCAAATGGTTGCACAGTACTCCTGTAATGGGTGTTTTGCTCAAAGCATAATGAGAAGAGAAGAGGGAAAATTATTTCATTTATCCAGACTATAATCAATCACTTCCAGGAAAAGTCTTTCATTATTTTCCAGCAGCAATTGGAGTTGTTGAGTATATTATTTTGATGTACAAATCGCTATATGAAAGAAAAAATGAAAAGTTATTAGAGAAACAAGATGCACAAAATTAATCTGTAAATTTTATAACTGTTCATAGTTATCCTGCTGTCTTTGTGCCTCAACACATGCCTTGTTTCTTTATTATCTCTAAACTGCCAATAGTCATAAAAGCATGAAAGCAATAGAAAAGGTGGAGGAGTCTCTGAGGAAAAGGAATTTTTTTATCTAGTAACAGGCCCAGCCCCAAAGCCATAAAGACCTTTCCTGAAATTTCTAGGACTACAAAAGTATACTGAATTTTGCCAGATTGCTTTCTTCTGATGTAAATTCTCTCATAGGACCGTTGGTTTCTGGACAACGATGGAAATGATTACATAAAGTGATGGTAGGCAAATGATCAGAAAATATTCTGCACAGCTGTAATATCCAAGAATTTCTCAGTGCTCAAATTTGTATTGTCTTATCTGGTCATGAGAATAATATTGCCGACAAATTTAGAGAGCAGGAAAGATGAATCACAGGACAGTCACGCTTGTTTTCATTGAAGTCAACACTATAATGCCTGAAGACCATCCTTACTATATAGAATGGAAGACCAAACCCAGAACAGTAAGATTTGATTTTTTGATTTTGTTTGTCAATGTGCACTTCATTATTAAAAAAAAAAAAAAAAAAAAAAAAAAAAAAAAAAAAAAAAAAAAAAAAAAAAAAAAAAAAAAAAAAAAAAAAAAATTATCCTTGCTTTTCTAAGTGCATTGCAATGCTCTGAAAGCCTCTTTACTCAGCAAGTACAAGAATAGATTCAGTGCTTCTGTCTTTCCTAGAACCTCTGGGTTCTTGGACAGGGGAGAAACCAGATGAGCCCAAAAATAAAGAAGTCCATAAACCAAGCAAAGCCAGGAAGTTGGTGGCTGCACTAATTATTAGCTTTCAGGAGTCATTTGACATCCAGGAATTTCCTACAGGCAATATTGAGCCTAAATGCAAAGCTCTGTTACTTTGCAGACTCTCTCTCCTTGCACAGGTTGCTATCAGGTAAATTTGTTATCGAAGCAGCAATGGATGGATGGACAATGGATGGCCCTTGAACATGCCTATACACAGCTCTCCAGCTTTGCAGATGTCAGCAAAGCCGTCTCGTGTGATACTGTTCTACTTTCAGTGCCACCTGAATCAATCTGTTATCTAGGAAAAGCCTGGGTTCTTTAAAAGAGTAAGTCAGTTCAGAAGCAGGCAGCTCTAAAGTGTAGGTTTAGGTATTATGTAGCTGTGTGTCAGTTTTATGGACATAATCCCTCAGTTTTAACTGAGCTTTTTAATTTCACCTAAAAAAGAAGCCAGCTGAATTCTTCCAACCCCTTTTAATTCCCTTCTCTGTGTGCAGCTTCACTTAGTGTTTCTTATAACAAAAGGCTTTTAAAGTTGATAAATGGCTGCAGAGATTTTGCTTTACTTTGTTGCTTTTCTATTTATTTAACCAAGAGCAGTTCTTTTAGTCCTGACCTCAGCCTTGTCAAATAGACTGTGTTTGTCAAACTGCTCATGCTCCCATTAACTCCTAGCTGTTTCAGTTGTCAAATTTGATGAATGCCTCAAACGCTGCGAGCATCATTAAAAGCCGGGATACTGAAGAAAGTATTATGCTATACTGAGTCCAAATACACACCATAAATAGGAAAACTCCAAGCAAAGAAAATCTTTTATTGCATAAAGGAAATTGCAAGTGGTTTAAACTAATCTCTTTTAATGCCATCTTTCATATGTGCAGGAGACAAGAAAAAGCCGCTCAGGTTTCATGGTTAGTATTATCTCTTCATAGTTAAAGAACATTAGTAGCTTTATAACCTTATTTATACAGAGTTCGTGTAAGTGTTTGGGGGCCTGCTCAGTGGGAATAAAAGGCACAGAACTGTTCCCACAGTGCTCTCTAGGTGCAGAGGGCCTGTGCCTTCCCGGAGCGGAGCCTGCTGTTCCTGCTCTCTCTGGGTTTCCCCTCCGTGCCGTGGCACAGCGCGGCTCTGCTGCGGTTCGCCCCGCGGGCGGGCGGGGTGCGGCGCTGCCCGTGGCCGTGCCCAGGGCACGGAAAGCACAGCTGAGCTCTCTCCCAGGAGCTGCCCGGGGAGCGCCTGGCACAGCTCGGCTCCCCGGTTCTGCTCCAGGGAGCCTCAGAGCCCAGCTTGTCTGCGGCTCCGTCTGCCCTTTGCCGCACTTCCAGCGCGGCAAGGAGCGCTGCTCGGGATTAGCGCTGGAAGTTGGGCAATGGCTTCTGCACAAAGAATAGCTGTTGTTTTTGTGGTGCTGTTCTGGACTCCGGACTATTTTTAACTGAAAATCTACCTAAAGGCCAAAGAACTGCTGTTTGAATGTTTTTGGATTGTTTTTTGTTTTTTGGGGGTTTTTTTTACATTCTCGAGGCAGAAAAAATTCTTCAGACGAGTATTTATACAGAGATACAAATATATTTAGATATGAAAATTATGCACTTCTAGACTGGTGACACTTCTCTGTTTATTAAGGTCAAGACAGAGTTACTGGGGTATTTTTTTATTATTTATGATTTTAAAATGTGTAATCTAAGTGCATATGCATACAGGCTGGTTCTAATATCCCCAAGTGTTACTCATGTGGAATTTTCATCATGAAAAAGTAAACTGCTGCAGTCGATTTTTCCTGGGCAGTGGTACAAACTATTACAATGAGGATATCAGGCAAACCATTACAGCAATTCTGAAACAGAATCAGAAGTAGGTCATCAAAGTTTTTATTTTCCCAAACTACAGCAGTGCATCGATTTTTTTTTTTTCTTACGATTAGGAGATAGGAATTATTTATTGATCTCAGGATTTTAGGAAACACAGAGGAAGCAAATAGACTTCCAGTTGTATCAGAAACTGCATCAGATAGGGTTTGCCTTCAGTGAGTGTAACTCTTCCTGGCTGCTTGAGTGCAAACAATGGCAGAAATCCTCTCTCTTTGCTGTTGCAGCTAACTCAAACTTTAGTTTTGAGGTCATCTTTCCAAAACTTTAGAAAGATGATGCGGGATGTGCATTACTGAACATGAGGCACCATTACTCTAAATCAAAGATTTGCATCACAGCCACAGCATCAATCTAAAGATGTTGTGAGAAGCATTGACAGTTAATCAATTCATGTCAGTAATTTTTTACCTAGATGCCATCACTGGCAGAGTGCAGAGGTGAGCTCTGGGCTTCTACCACTGACAGGGAGGGTGCAAGGTGAGAAGCCTTCTCCTGCCTGATGTCTGCAGCAGGGATATCCAGGCTACCTCATGCACTCACTGGCTGAGTGATGAGAGAATTTATTGTTTCCTCCCAGGTGAAAAGGTGCTGCCTTTTGTCTGAACGAGATTTCTCAGGTTTGCCTGTATTTAGATCACAGGGACAATACAAACTTAATTAATTTATTTCATCCAGACAAGCCATGAAATGGCATCACTGCATATAATCATAAATGTGTGTTACTATCCTAGAGTGTATCTGATGTTTGTTGCCTAGGGACCTAAATATATATTTGGCCTTCTGAATAGTTCTGGGGTTTCTTTAAATCAGTGGAGTTCACAGTTCTTTTGTTGTTCACTGGGTGGTAATATTATTAGCAGGCAAAACAGCTTCATTAGAACAAATGCTTTCTTTAAGCCTCAACTTATTCTTATTTCTGCCTGTAGCAGAAATTAAATATTTATTAGGAAAAAAAAAACAAAGCTGCAATCATTCCCTAATGAGGCTTCCTGCACTTTTAGTCATGATTTTTTGGTGTCTCTGGGTTTCTATTACTCTCAGGAGTACTGACTTCATTTGATTAACCACATTCAGACTGAGTCTATAGGAACAGGCTCTGTATTTACTATTGAATTCTATTGGACAGAATTATAACCATCAGGGTAGCTGCATCTCTGAATTAAATCTAAGTATGCACATACACAGGTGGGTACCAAGCCCCCAACCTGCACATGCTCTCCCACTAAGATCAGTGAGACCAGCATTTATGAGAAAATAGAGTCCTGCAGGCTCAGTTGGTCTCTAATGAAACATGACCTTGACCTGGGAAAGTGGGATTGGAGATGTCAGTATCTACACACTTGTTAGAGCAGTGAAATGTGGAATTTGGCTCATAGTTCACTGAAAAGGCATCAACGAGGTTAAAGCAAAACATAAGAAAGACCTTGTTTTCTGTGCCCCCTTGTTCAGCAAATAAATGATACTGTCAGTAATTTTGAAGGAAGCACTTCAGCCTGTTCCTGAAAAGCATCACTGGCGAGAAAAATAATTTTCAGGAGAACCCGAGAACTGAGAGGAAAACCATTGTATAAATCAGTAACAAGTTGGCCCCAGGCAGCCAAGCTAAAGAGGACTCATTTCCTATGGATTTCTGTCTCTCCTGCCTCACCGTCTGCTTCCCAGCTCTCATCCATCGTCAGCCCTGCCTGTCCCCTGTGCCTGCAGTGCCTGGCAGGGAGCACTGTGTCCGTGGCCAGGGCAGCACTGCTGTGTGTGCAGCCATCAGCTGTCCCCAATTTGCATGGGACTTGTCAGAACTTGACTCACTGAGACCTCTGCCCTTCTGCAAAATGGAGTTAAAACTGGGGGGAAAGAGCAAACAGATGACAGGCAAGCATTCATATGGCACAATTATGTTGAAACCACATTTCCCTAAGGAACTCCATACTTTTTTAGTAGTCAGTATTTTTAGAGATTGGATATTTTGCTTATTTTGGAAAGCAAGTAGAAAGATGCATAGAAACAATCACTGTGGTGGCACCGTGTTTTTTCTGAGTAAATACCCACAAAGACGTTACGGGTTACCACATTCCACAGCACACATATCCTAACCCTGCTGCTTAGACCTCTTGGATTGAGCTCCACCCCAGACACTGAGGACCTGAAGTGCTGAAGCCCTGTATCAAACCAGCCTGCTCCCCTTGTTTGGTAGTCTCCAGGACTGCTACATTAATGTCATCTAGATACGTTAATGTTTGGAAGAGAATTAGAAATTTAACAAATTACTCCTACTCAACAGAACAAAAGAACAACCCCAGTTTCTCCTTGAGAGTGATGCTGGTGGTGTCAGTAGGATTGCAACCTATTAATTTATCCCAGCATTTCTGAGTTGGTTTGTTCTCTTTAATAATTGTCAGATTTTTCCTGTGATGACCAATTAATTGTAGGACTAACTCAGTGCAGCTATGATACCCTCAGTACCCTGCAGCAGAAGAGTCAGAGAAAGTACACACTTTTCATTTTCTTTCCTCTGTTTTGCTTGCTTGCTTGTCACTTCAGTTTGCCTGTGAGTGTTTGCTTGTGCAGTTGCCACTCAGAAAGAATGCTAGGGCTGGGCAGTAAATAAGGGACAAAGATAGTATCAATCTAGATAACAATGAGGGTTTGTATGTGTGGCTTTTAAGAAAGAAACTTTGAAGAAATTTTGCATCACTTGAAATTTTCTAGCTTTTATTAAACAATAAATATTATGTATTAGCATTTTTAAAGAAATCAAGCTATTAGTGGGGGGGATTTTTTGCTCAGTTTTGAAATTCATAAAGGTGTGACAGAAAGGAATGATTTTCCCTGACATTAAAATATTAAATCATCATCAGAACTTGCCTCTGGACTCACAGACAATAATTCATGTATTTCCTGTTCTCTATTTTACTTTTGTCTCACAGGCATAATGTAAGAACCCTACTTTTCTCACAAAATGTGCATCTCTAGTACATACACACTATGTAGGACAAATTTAGCTAATAAGTTACATGGGCAATAAGTCCTTGCTGGCTAGAGAGTCCTTGATATTTCTCTTTCCAATATATACATCCTACAAAGCGTGAAAGCTTTGGAAAGGTCTAGGTAGAACTTAATAATTTCCTAATAATTTACTTGCACCTAAATTTTGTTCTTCTCTTTCTTTTTGTCATTTCCGGACGAAGAGAAGTATTTCTAGCAGTGACAAAAATATTGGCATTGTCCCCCAGTGCCCAGAAACCGTGTCACTGCAAATGGGAAATGAAGTTTAGTCACATGGTGTGATATCTAGCTCCCTGAGCCACCCACCAAAGTGAGTGAGGCTGAAATTCTCTCATGTTGTATCTCTCTGCTGTAAGTTATGGTGTTGTCTCTTTGCTACAGAAGTTTTGATTTTATTCTCTAACACTGCTTCCTTCTTGTCTTTTAGGTGTGCTGTCCTTATAGTCGTGTTGAATTTTCAACCCACCCAACAGTATTTTGAATTACCTGGTACTTGCTGCTTTTGCTTCAGCATCCTAGAAATTCAAGGGTCTTCTTGACTTCCGCATTATGGGAGTTACTGCACTCAGATAAACTGCAGTTCTAAAGAAGAATCAACCACTTGCAAGAATATTTCAGCTGACGTCCCTGTGATTCTGTGTTGTTGTTTTACTATTTCAAAATATTCTGTTAGGTTCCAGCTCATAGAAACTATTTAGAAGCATCCTCCAGATTGCACCTTTGTCCATCTTTAAAAAAGATAGTTTGCATGGGTTGCATGAGGTCATGGGATGACTGCTTTTTGGGATGAAGACTCACTGAAGACTTCAGTGAGGCAGAGAACCTGACTAACTCACAAAGGCTTAAGGTATCCAAATTGTTATGGTCTAATCCATAACTGTCCTAAGAAGGAGTTAAGTGTAACAAAGAGGTGGGAATTTCCATGTCTGAGTTCTTAGATTCCAAATCATCGTAAATGCTTGTTTTTCCCAAAATGCAAACACCCTTCTGACCTCTCTGATTTTCTGACATAAACTAAGAATCTTTTCATGATAATCAGAGTCAAGTATCAGTTCCAAAAAGCCATTGCTATCCATTATAGGAACTTATGAAGATTAGAAAACAAAACAAGCAGTCTTCCATTTTCTGGGATTAATGCTATGAAGGATTTAATGGGTGGTCCATAAGTGGACAGAGTGTTGCACTAATGTGTGACTGCATGGCAATTAAGCTTAATTAGGGAAGGTTTTGAAAAAGCCAGATGAAAGTAAATTATGGGAATGAAAGCAACTGTGCTTTTGGGGAGCACACTCTACCACACTGGTTCAGCAAAGTGTTGTTAAAAATGTCCCCCTTCTGTCAGGTTTGTCAAACCAAATGTTTTTCTTGGGAAGGGGGATCTCTCAGGAGCACATTCTTCACCCAGTCTCTGCTGAACTCCCTGGTTTCATGAGGAGACAGCTGTGCTTCCAGAGTAAGAGCAGCAGCAGATGACCCTGAATACTTGGCTATTGGGTTTAGTTCAGCATTGCCTCTTTTCTGCTTGGGGTAACCATCAGTGTGGATTTTCACCTGTGCTCTGGGGACATCTTTTTACAATTTTGCATTTTTAGTGCTTTTCTCAGATTTACAACTAAGCACCCCATATGGAACATCTGATTCTGGTTGAAGTGATTTTCTCTGGTGAGAAGACCTCAGTAGGCAGACCTGGAGCAGTTTCCAGGCTTCCATGCTGCGTGGTTTGAGGGCATTCTATAAAATAAGCTCTTTCAGAGCAGAGGACTTCAGGGTTTCAGAGCTGGGTGCTCTTCTTTAAGAAAGTTTTTAAGGAAACAAAACTCAAAATGCTGAAATCCTCAATGGAACAGATTTGCTTTTTTCTGCTCTGGACTGTTTGTTACTGCAGGCATTGTTATGGTATCTTATGTTATATAGGATTTTATTAAATTATGGAAAATAATTACGTTGAAAAGCAGAAGAAAAATGCTACACAATCTTCAGGCAGATTCTTTTTAGCTTGAATAGTGTCTGGTATTTCTTTCCACCAGGACACGGGGATGCTTTTTTCCCTAATGAACTTTTTACATCTGAGATGAAATACTGATTCTGTGGACATTTTATTAAGAAAAGCACCAGTTTCATGTGGGGAGTTTTCAGTCCAACAGGGAATTTATATGTGGAAATCATATATGGATACAGGGAAACACCTCATAAAAAGAATGACTACACGGTCAGCAGCTGTAATTTATGTTCATTCTCTTTTAATAATAAAAAAAATTGTGTTCAGACCAATCTTTTATTTTTTTTATTGCAGCTCAGCAAGGTACCCTCAACTGTAGCTGTTTAACCTCCTGATTTTCTTTAGTTTATTTCTGAAAAAAAAATAAAGCTAAACCTAGTACTTGTGTTTTCAGTTATGAGGCTTATTCTTATGTGAAAGGTACGACAAGGACGCCTTTCTTCACTGAAGGATGCTGAAGCATTGATAAAAAGATCATACATAAAAGAGTGTTAAAATGAAAACAGAGACAAGAGGATGCTAAATAGAGAAAAGAAGCTGGATCTGGGATGTGATGGCTGACCATGAGCAGCTGTGCACATGTAATCCAGATACATGTCCTAATGAATAAGCTCTCCAGGTTAGGTGTATATTTACTTGCACTACTAGATAAAAATTTTGCAATGAGGTATGTGTCCATAAATCACATTCTTCTTCAGGTCTAATGCTGTGGAAATCTGTCAAATTAAAAATTATATTCCTAGAAAGGATGTTTTAACAAAACCTCTAGGCGGGATGTCATATTTAGCACAAAGTGCTATTTCTGAAGAGAGATCCCCTTAGCTGCAGAACCTTACTCAGGTCCCTTACTTGCTTCTATCTCTGTAACTGGAAAGTAAAGGCACTTCCTAAGAGTTGCTGGTATGTGAGGTAATGAGAAGTTCCAGGGTCTGGCAGGATCTGTGGTGACAACACTTGTGAGAAGAGCTGGTGCAATCTCCTTGCGTAAACTGACTCCTTAGAGGTGGTGATCAGATTTTGGTGGAAGTCTGATGCAGCTATGAAGCAGCAGGGGAACAAGCCATTTCTTCACTAAAAGCCTAAACACAGCATTTATTACTTCCTCTTAGGTCACAGAAACATCTCTTGTCTGTCAGTTTGAGAATAACCATTGCCTTTTCATCTTCATCTGCCTAAAACACTTTGTTCTACATCTCTTTTGCACATGCTGTAAGTGCACCTCCTCCAGCAGTATTTCGGCTGTATTCCTGGTGGCACCTTCTGCAGCAGCCAGACCTCTGGATATCCCTGGGACAGACTCAAAA